>JAODFX010021942.1:0-10728 GCA_027580035.1 Dorylogaster longipes | reverse complement strand
TAAAAATTTTCATGCTAACTTTCAAAAAACTGGCAATATCGAAAATAGTTTAAAATTTATTGTAGTAGTTATTGACTTTAATTCAGAGATTTCGTAATATACGAAATAATAATGTATAATAATAATTGCCTTACACTTTTTTGTTTTTAGCGAAAATCGCCTGATTATAATTATGTTCCTGCCTGTTTTGCTGACAACGGACTTCCTGTTCTTCTGGTTGGTTCAAATTTCAAGAATGGAGAATGTGTTCGTGCCTTAGGCGTGTGCCAAAAACAATTGCAGCCTTTATTTGAGTGTAAGCAAAATTCACAAAGAGTGCGTTGTGCCCATTTCAATGAACAAACTCGAATATTAATGACTGGAGGAGAGAGAGGCATTATAGATATTTGGAAGTTGGGTAACTAGCAAAATGATGAATTCAAGGCTAATGCGTATTATGTATAATTTACTTTATGTTGCATTTGTATAATAAACACTTTTTATACTGTGAATTGTCAAAGAGAGCAATAGATTCTTCTTGGTACATAATAAAAGTTGTGTTAACAAAGACGTGAAAATTGTACTTGCTTCCAATTTGTTGCGTGCTATGCTTCAATAGATAAGTTCAGTGCTCGACTATGCATATTTGTCGATAAACTCGGCTTTGTCATTAATATGTATTATCTCATTATTTGTATTTCACAATATACTAATATATTTATTATTAAATATCTCTTGCATCTATAGTAGTACTAAATCATACTCAACTAAGGGTACAATTGGTGAAACAAAATTATTCCATCATAACTTGAAGAACTGAAAAATAAATATTGCATTCTTATTAAGTGCATATCTGCCTCACTGTTCAGCCAAAAATACAGCGTTTTCCACTTAACATATACAAACAAAATAATAACCAAACAAACCAAAGAGATCTGTTGTAATACAGAATAGTCAAACTATTCATTAGAATTTAGCAAAAGTATTGTACTCTTACTGAAAACACATTATGCTTTTTTTCAATCCCAATTACCAAATTTTCTTATATGTATATACAGTGTAAGATTTTGTTCCTATTTGCTGACGCAGATAAAAATTTACAACTAATGTAATCGTAATAAAGGTAATCAATTACTCGATAACCATTAACTAGGTGTCTAATCAGTAATAACTCCAAATTGAAATAAAATCTATATATATATATATATAGAGGTGTATATATATATGACACTCATAGTCTATAAATAAAAAGCGACTTCGTAAGATGATTCTATCCGGTTTTGATTCCATCCGCCGCAATGTGGTTCGGTCTTATTAACGCACAGAATTTTAAACCGTTCCCTTGGTTTAAGTAAACGTTTGTTTACTTCGACGATAAAAACATGATCAATCTGAAATGATTGTTTCAAAAATCCATTCTATGATTGCAAGTCGCCATACCTAAAGTTTATGGTTTTCGCTGCTAAGAGACGATTGCATTCCGACGTGTCGGGGAGCGACAATGGCATATAGGGGCCTTCGTTTTCCAACTCAGTAAAGTCATGTCTGTAAATGCGCGGATTGATTTTCATATCCCCGAATGGGCCCTTTAGTACAATATAGTAAATGTTCAACGCTGCCGTTGCCTTCGTCTTCATTATTAACTGAAATCAATCATGACGATCTAATATTAATGTAATCACTTCGGGAACGGAGTTTGTCTTTACTTGATAAGTCATATCCCGTTCGGCGCTTTGGGTGGGATCTTTCTGGCTGTTGTTAATGCGCGCCTTTACGACCCATTGATTGTTGAACGCCGAAAAACGCGACGTTTCGTAGAACAATCGATGCACGAATTCGTCTGTGCGGTAGGGTTTCAATTGCAAATCTAAGGAAAGGATCAAAGAAAATTCGCATGAAATGACATATTAGTGCAAAGATTGATTCGAATCGAAAACCAATGTCTACCGTTGAATGTGATTTTCTCGTAGGTGAGCAAATCAAAGATGCTGTCATACAAAATGCGCTCATCGGCCAGCTTCTGATCCATATACTGCAGTGCTTCCATCACTTCAGCACCATTCTTGTTGGGATGCACGCATTCTTTTTCGTGTTGGCGGCTCTCGTGCAGCGGTCCACGCCATGGACAGCCGATGCGACTGTATCTGCACACTGCTAGCCTGAAATCGAAACAAGGACAACAAAGAATAAACAACATACGTATCTACGACACGCGCAGCGCAGTGGGTAGAGGGACGTAATAAACCTTTCTTCACACTGGGTTTCCTCGTGGCGTTCAAGCGAATTGCGCGGAAACTGCTTGTTGCAGTACTGACACTCGGAGGGCAGTTCCGAGACGGCGTTTTCGACGGCAAGGTTACGCGTCGCCGATGTCTTCGAGATTTCCACACGGCAGTTGGGACAGGTTGCCGTTTCATCGCGGAGACGAGCGTCCGCCAGCAAATGCGTAAAGCAGCCGGCGCACATCAGGTGCCCGTTGAGGCACTGAAACACGAATTGTGAATGCATGAAATGCGCTAAACGCTTCAGAAGCAAGTCTTCGAGAGTGTATAAAATACAGAGAGCAATCAAATCAAGAAAACGTTGAGGTTGAATGGACACCCACAAATATCAACCTTTACGATGGACTTCCATCCTCCACAAGCCGCTAAATGGGAAAGAAAGAAGACATGAAATTGTGGGCGTTGCTTATTCGGTAAAACCATCACAAGTTATTGAGAATTCGGTGGGTTTATTGTTTTACTACTCACCAAGCCGCGTTAAAACCCTGCAACGGAACACAGTTATAAATAAAACATGTTTCACAGCTTAATAAAGAGAAGAGGGTGATAATACAACAGAAAAATAGGTCAGATCATTGTTGCTTTCGTAGGATGGCAACGAGAAGCAATATTTATTTATGCAAAATGCAATAGACGCTACTGCGCGCCCACTGACCTACTTTACGTGCCGTCCGTCCGTAGTTTACAATTAGTAATTTTGTTGTCTTACCTTGACATTTCTGGGCATAATATACAATACAATTTAAATTAGAATAACACATTCGTTACAATCATCATCAGTTAGGTAGATATTTATTATGGTTACTACTGCTTACGTTTATCAATGCATTACAAATGAAATTACAGGATTAGAAGACATTTGAGGACCTGCTGTAGATTTGTATGAATGAACACATGACAAATTCTTTTCGCATGAATTTATTCAAATAGTCAAGTTCAGTAAATCATAATAAAATTGAGCACGATGCAACATCTTAAAATATTTGTAAGTTAAAAACAAGCATGTTTGGAGCAGTATGAGTACACATTTCATTTGCAACTGCAAGTCAAATATCATTAAAAATAAAAAGGAACAATTGTAAAGTTTACACATTATCACCCACACAGATTTGAACAATTTACGGTTTGTCTAAGTGTTAAATATCGCTAAGTAGTCTACATTATATATAAGAAAACATAAATAAACAGCCGTAGTTGTAAACTCCCAAGTAAAATTATATTTGACTAGCAGTGAAGGATAAATAAACCATTACTTCGATAGGTAGAGAACGGGAGACGAGGAACACAGTGAAAGGGAAAACTACATTTGAACTGGGAATTGCAGAAGGTTCAAAATAAGTGCGGAATGATAGTGGTGATGGTTATTTTGCACTGGTATTCAACCGGATTGCCAGCAACTCAAGCCGAAATCGAAATTCGTTTGCAACAAACCGTAAACATCAACAAAGCGGTGTTCTGTTATTCCCCTGCAGTGTTTATTGATGCAATGCTCCGACGACACAATCAAATGACGCAATTCTGAGTTCGCGGTAGCCGGTTAAGCCGACTTAAACTGATGCCAGCTTGTAAACAATGCAAGATTAAATGTTCACTATGCGTGACATTCAGAAGGCGAATTTATTACTCATGACACATTCAAGCACTTTCAGGGTTAATATGAATGTGCATTAATCAATCTCGGCTTATTCGATTGCCGATGGTTTGTTTATTCAAATGTTAAATGCCAATCAGAACATGAACCTACCACATTTGCAACGAATTAGCCTACACTAAATAAATCATGCCAATATACGCATGAATGAATGCCAGCCAGTGTAGTATATAATTTCGGTGTTTATTGATATTAATGTAAACTGTAAACCATTAGTATACAAGATAAAGTTGTTTGTTTCTCAACAGTTAGTATATAAAGACCGATACCGATGTAGAAGCGCCTTAACTTAACGAAGTTTCGCACTTCTGGCTGCCCTGAACATTAAGATTATTCCCAAACACGTGCACCATTGATATTTTCACCTGTGATGGAACTCCTGGGAGTTTCCATTACTAATGTGAGATCGTAAAATATGTCTGCCAGGTGACTCTGTTTGCCCTGGTATTGCGAAAGGGGTAAACAACGAACAAACAGTGTTCAAACTGTTCTATTCTAACGCTTGTTCGTTTGCCGTGTTGCGAGCTTGTTCTTTTTCAGTGTGGGGCACGGGCACGAGAACATGAAATATAAATCAATAGTGGAAAACTACGACCGCATGCCACTGCTGCCACACGCGCGGCATCCGTTCGATGAGTAATTTCCTACGACGTAATAACCGCATGCACTCGAAGTGCGGACAAAGAAAACTCCCCAGCGTTGAGGTTGCGTAACAGGCAACGACTGGAATTGTTCGCGAGCGTCGCGACGTCACGATCGCGATAGGTGTGGCGAGCAGTGAAATCTCAGCACGTATTCGCAACACAATGCTTGAACATATGAACAAAAAACGACGGAAATCTGGTTAGGATGCTAGAAACTCGCGATCATGCAGCTGCATCAATAATTCTAGCACTGCACCCGTTCAAGTGGACACGAGTTTCCTCCCGACCGACATCGCTAACATGCTAAAAAATGCCTAGGCGAGTGGAAATTTGTAGGTTATCGTCGTTTTGTTTCTCCTTTGAGATGGTTGTATTTACCTGATAGACGGCTGCCCGCGGCAAGTCCAGGCAAACTGCGCAGCATAGTATTCCACCGAGACGCTCCTCTAATTTGTACCTTTTGTCCGAGCCACCTTTCTCGGTCGTCGAGATCTTACGCCGTTTGTTGTCCGGCTCGGCAAAGTCATTGCCGGACTCTCGCTTGCTGTCGACATCGGATGACTCGGTTATGGGCTCGGCCATTACGGCCTCGCTGCTTGACGTCGCCGCGTCCGCCTCTGACATAATGACACCCAATTGTCACGGTGCGTCTGCGTTTAGCAGCGTGCTGCTGCTGTGAAGAGATGTTGGACGACGCACGCACGCACGATGCCAGGACGGCGTGCTCGAGGTGACGTGCTTGGCGTTCGAGGAGCGTGAGTACAAAGCGTCTGCACGACGGCAGTGCAGCGGATGCGCAGATCAAAACACAGAACAGCTGACTGGAGCGACAGTCACCACCGTCACACCAAGCTTCTATGAGACTAAACAGCTGACATGACGTTGAACTTGCTTGACAAGTATCCAACAGTTGCGCAGTGCCGTGTGCGCAGTTTGGTGGGGGATTGCGCATGTTACTCGTGTTACCCGTGTCCTGCGGCATTTTCTGACCCCTCCACCCAGGCCGGCCTGCTTGCATTTGCACAATGCACATGCCATTATGGCCGCTACACCCAAAGGCAGATGCGTCTGCAGATGTCATCTGCCAATGTCTCTGCCTATGTGTTGAGGGGTTATTTGAGCTGCATCTGCGTATGCATCCGCCACGAGTCTTATTGCTGCCGGTTTCTGTGGCTTCAATTAAAGGCTTCTGACGCGACGCTGGCGGCCGTCCACACTAGAGATGCCAAGTTACTGATAGTGGTATTTTCCATTCGGTAATACCGGTATTGATCAGTACCCGATACTGATACTGATATCGTTAGAAGGTCACTTCCGTATCGCCAGGCTAAGGCAATGTTTATTAACTAAGTCCATTCTTCCTGTAATATTTGTTCTAACGAGAAGTGTGTTTAATGGTCTTATACTCTAATTTAAAAATTCACTACCTTTGAAATTTAAATATTAATTTATTCAAATTCTAATTTTACATTTGTATGCACCATGTATGGCCGTACGAAAATAGTGGCTGTACCAATTGTTGTAACTTGACGTCTTAACTTCTTAAAGTCTTAACGAATCATTGCAATTCTCTATCCGTTTTTCGTTATAACCAATAACGATTATGAATCACTGGCACGATCGAAAGCAGTTGAGGTCACGGGTATATGAAATCACTGCTTGCATCTAAAATATCATTTGATATGAAAAACAATTTCTAGGTAGGTCCGTGAGATGTCTCCACATAGTATAGAAATGAAATTATTTATGAGATTTCTTTGTTAGTGACGAATACTAGTGCATTTACCTATACCCATCGTGT
This sequence comes from Dorylogaster longipes, assembly GCA_027580035.1. Taxonomy (NCBI): domain Eukaryota; kingdom Metazoa; phylum Arthropoda; class Insecta; order Coleoptera; family Staphylinidae; genus Dorylogaster; species Dorylogaster longipes. The sequence goes on along the minus strand of JAODFX010021942.1, from coordinate 4,371 downwards.
AATTTTCTCCGGAAAGCAAAGTCAACTTCCTGCCGAGCGATGTCGTCAGTGATCATAAACGAAGAGGGTGCAAGGAGGAACAGCAGCTGGCAGAGCAGGACGCTCGCAGGGTTGGTCAGTGAAGAATTGGCGTTCGTGGTGTGTGCACTCAATCTCGTTCGCTGTTATCACGCCCTCGTGCGTAATCTGCGCGTCGAGATGCACGTCGCGATGGTTAGCATCGTCGTCGCGACGACGGCGTTGGCGAGTGTGGCATCGCGAGCAGTAAGTAGAAACGCAGCAAGCACATACATGTGTGCGACATTCGTTGCTCGTGCACAAAGGACGAAGGTTCGATGCGATCCACTGCGGACGAAAATCGCATCACTCGCATCGCTCGCCTGCGGCCGTTGTCATCGTCGCTGCGTTTATGTTTTCACACTGCACGAGTGAAAATCAATATTTGTTCACGCGCTCGCCGGCTGCGCCCGGCGCATTCGCTCGCATCGGCTAACATCCAGCAGAGTAACATTCCGACGTTCTGCACTACGTTGTGTGTTCGCAGGTGAACATCAGTAACACGTGGGTGTTGCCCGAGGAGGGCTTCCCGGTTTTCTACCGCTACTTTCGCGACCGCATTTCGTGGAACGAGGCCGATGCTGTGTGTCAGTTTCACCACGCCAACCTCGTCACAGGTATTCTCCTCTCGATCGTCATTTGTTGCACATGTTGTTTACATGCAAGAACGAATTGAAAGGCGTCATCGCACATTGAAAAATTGACACAATTGACAATACGAAACAACCGAGAGTATACAATTTCCTTGCTTCTTGTTACGTACGCTGATTCCAAATCCGTCTTAAGTAATTGTGTGTATTTCTTTTATGTACTTTGTGATTTCCTTACTTTTACATTACAAGCTTCATCCAATGCATTGCAGTAGATTTCATTTGTTTCGGAAAACTTGAATTGTGAACAAACGACAGGTGGACCAGAAGTTCTGTTTTCTTGACGGATTTATGATATTTGAGACGTAGTTTAATGGAAGATTTATTAAAGAGTACGCAGCATGGAGGCTGCGCCATTTTGAATAGTTCATTCGAATTGAAGATACTAAAAACTATGATACGCAGGTAAACTTGAACAAACATAAAAACAAATATTTAATTTCGTTGGCACATATAAGATAAGAACTGAGGGTGCGATGATGCTATAATGTCAATTTGCTTGGATAAATTGTTGTGTAAGTGACTACTTGATTAGCTTGCTCATGGTTTCTTTTATGTGTTGCAGTCGACGCAACGTCGCAGTTTGATGCGGTGCGAGCATATCTGAAGGAGTTGGACATCGCTAACACTGTGTGGATCGGCCTTTCTCGTGCCAGTAATGCTCCTACTTTCACGTGGCGGTAGGTATCGAGGATGTCTTGAGGAATTCAAGCGTTAAACTGTAAGCCGGGCGGCCGAAATAGCGAACAAAGTTATAATCCGAACTGACAAATACACAAAGGTGGGCATTAACTCGTTCATTCGTTAATCGTTAATTAACGAAGTTAATATGCTGCTGAATGAATTAACTTTTAAGTTAACTTCGAAAAATCTTAACGCTTTTATTAACTTTCGTGAAATTGAACTTCCGTTAACTTTAGTCCGTTATATTAGCGGTCGGAAAATTATAAACCAACGATACAAATATATTATCGTAAATGTTAAAATTTATAAACTTTATAAACTTTATTTAATGCCATATTAAATTACTCGCAAACAGTAGTGCTCGAATGACAGAATAATTGTTATTTGGGTGAAATTTCAAATACTTATAGAGTTTATGGTATTATCTCAACTTTACTTCAGTGTTATTTAGGGTGGTATAAGAAAATAAAACGTAAACTTTGAGAACAACTTTAAATAGTTATTAATTAATCAATTCCTGAAAAAGTGACCAACAAATACAGGTGGTCAACACATAAATGGTGATAGTTATGGACAATATATCCTGCTAAAGGGTTATTTAATTTGAATTACTATTGATGAGTGAAATGAAAAATAGCAAACAACATAACACCGGTTGACTGTACTTAAATGGCCTGAAATGCCTTGGTCAACATAGATAGGTATAAAAAGTTTTTATGATTCGATTTCGCGTGTCCAACACATAAAGACGCAGCCTAGAGAGCATGGTTTTCAAATGCTTAAATGCTTTTCACTTCTTACTAATGTATCTCGTTTATTTACAATAACATATTCCTGAGAAGCAAACATTTTGATACCCAACTTTGCTAAGTTTATTTTAATTAACAATTGTTTTTGAAAACTTGCATGCTTGAACGATTAGTGCGATTGTTATTTGCATTTTCTTCAATGTCTGTATTTTCTTGATTATTTGTCATTTTAAATTATTAATTATAAATGCACTGCTGTGAGTTTGTCTACGTGGCTTCCCACCGAGAACCTTGAAATATGCTCCAAATTCACTTGCCTGACAAGTGACCCCTTTTTCCAAATGAACTGTTACCTCAGACCCTCATGGCTAACTTAAAACAGCAGATATTTTTCATTTTGACTTAGGTAAATAGAAGAAGGCAGAGTGCGAATTAGCAATGTTTTAAGTTAGCAGACTATTTTGAATAAGGGGAGAGACATTACTACAAAAATGATATTTCTATTTTGAAAGTTGTAGAGAAGAACTTGTGTTAATTGAATAAGGGTCATTTTTAGATCTAGTCGGCCCCCAAAATCAGTTTTGGTTTATGTCGACCCCTAGGAAATCAGTAGCAACCCCAAGGGGTCGATATCGACCACTTTGAGAATCTACACAGTAATCACTTATGTTCGCTGAATGCGCCCATAGCCTGAGAAACTACGGCACCAGTCAATCATATTAATTCATTTTCTCTAAATTCGGGTGTGGCTGCCTAGTTTTTAGTTCAAGAGCCGTAAAACTGTTATTGTAGAGAAGGCTTAAAAAACCATTTAAGCATTTTATAAAGGGTTAAATGAATCTATATTTTCATTTGAAATATATATAACCTATAAACATGCCGCCAAATAAATTTTGTACTGAAATAACTGATGTCAACCTGCGTTGACTTTTGCATTAATTAGTTCCTCTGATTAAATTGAAATGTACCGTTTCAAATGTTTATCCAACCCTGTTAGAGATATATGCAATATATGCAAACTACATGGGATTTTGCAGGTTCCACCGATAGGTCTTCAACGTCTCCAACATAGGTATAAACTTTTGATGGTGACAAACGTGACAGATCTTTTCGTACAATTAGATTAAGTTAGGTTATAGGGTGGGGCCTTTTCGGTGGAACTGCGATCGGAACGATCTATTTGTTCCATGCCCTGGTAAACTCGGAGGGTACTGTATTCAGCCCTTAATATGTTTCTCTTCCAAGAGATGTTTTCATCAGCCCGCCCTGTGCTGAGCATGAGCATCTTATGCCAGTAGGTATTGATATTGGTAGGATTGAGGTTTTTCTGGGTGGTGATTAGGGGAAATTATTTTGGACAGGATTTTTTGGAATACGAGAGAGCATTGAAACCACCGGCATTTGCCTTAACGTTCCCAGAAAACCTCTGAAAATTGGAGTCGGCTCGGGCTCAAACCTGGGGTTTGAACCTACAGTGCAATAGCTGTGAATGCAAACAAGTGAGATGATTCCAAGCATTCATTGTGTTTTGTTCTGCACGTAGAGACTTCCGTGCGCTAAGCGCAAACGACTATTGGCAGGAATCGCTCCCCAAAGGCGATAGCAACAGTCCTCTTTGCGCCGCATTGGATCCAGCCGCCGACTATCGCTGGCACGCGCTCTCCTGCGCAGATCCCGAGGTGGCGGCCTTCATCTGCGAGCTGCCTGGTGAGTGTCGTGGATCGTCGTGCGCCTCCCAACATCTCCCATGTCGTTCTCTTAATGCGCAGTGCCGACGTGGGCAAGCGGCGCCGACGGCTGCCTCGTCACCCAGCTGCCGTCTCTCACCGTCCTCTACATGCCGGAGCAAGCGGCGGTCGAGCTCACCTCCGACTGTGGCCTCAGCGGCACGAAGCGCATTGTTTGTCGTGGTCGCAATGTACGTGTACCTACAACCATCGCTAGTGTTGCCCAAAATGCAAGACTAAGGCGAGACTTAGCTAGTCTTGGTCTTGCGTGTTTAACCCAGGTCTTGGTTTTGGTGTCGTTCTTGCGCAAGAGTCTTGCAATTGCCTATTAGCCAACTGCAACTCAGTAGTCACGTTAGTCTTAGTCTATCTTAGAATAACATATCAGAGTTGGTGCATTTTGAGTGCAAAATTATTAAAACTGTTTATATTCATTCTTTTGATCAATACCTATGCATATATTTAGCGTATTAATGCAGGGCTTGCCAAACTACAGCCGCCCAC
>JAODFX010021831.1:0-10873 GCA_027580035.1 Dorylogaster longipes | reverse complement strand
AAACACAACCGCGTTGACGTTCATCTCGAAGCACCTTTATTTAGACTGTTTCAAAACCAAACTCAAAATGATGTTAACGTCCGTTTTATTGTCTTTTCTTGTTCTACCCGCTGGTGTGTCGGTGCTTTAACAAAATATTTGCCGACGAATTGCTACAATCCAGACAATTGCGTAGCTGCGCCTGTATCGCAAACAAACGAAAACATTTATTCAAAAATGTACAATACATTTCGCATTGCCGCTGTTGACTATCAGCTACTCTTAATAGTAGATTAAGGTTTTACATTGTCTGAGATTGAGTTGCTATCAGCAGTGTATGTATGCATGTTTGTGTGTGAGAAAGTACTCATTGTCTTCGGGATCTGCTTGAAGCAAGAATCGAAACCCCGATAAGACTGTGTTCTACAATTGATTTTCACTGATTTTCTTGCCTCTAGCGCCTAGCTAGAAAGTATAAAATTCTTTTCACGTATGCGATTATAAATGTTGATGAAACTTGTAAAAATAGATCTCATTTACTTTTGATAATGAATATCAAATTATATGCAGTCAGCCTTGTGAAACTTGTTTGGGATAGAGCGATGTTACAATTTTTTTCATTAAGTAGAAATTATGTAAATGTTGAATACAAATTTCTTAAATGCTTTAAGGAATCAACTCACGTATCTTCTTCGCCTCCCATTATTAGAATAGTTCATAGAGTCGGCTGGTACATCATTCCTATTGCGAATTGATGATGTTTACGGAGAAAAACACATATAAAAAGATACTTTGTTTTTCATTTTAACTTGCAAAAAACTTGCGTAAAACATTTCGAGAGTTCGTACATGTTTACGTCTTGAGAACCAGATCTACAGGGAATCCAGAGTTTCAATGTCGTGCAGTTCACAATACTTGACGGTTTTGATGGTGGCAGCATCCGTGGTCCCATTTAACTCGAGAGCAGTTATTTCCGGCACGGCTTCGGAGGTACTATGTCGTGACGGCGTGCGGCTTCTGCGACCGTTGATCACATCAGCGTACTTGGGAACGAACGTCGTCCATTCATTCGTGTTGATGTCCAAGTATTCGATTGTGTTGAGGAAATTTTTGCCTGCAAGACAGATTACACTTAAAGTAAGATCTCGAGTGTTGGAAGAAATGCTTCGCTTACCGGAAAATCCGCCGACTGCGTAGAGCCGCTTACCAACGACGACAACCTCGACATTGGCACGGGGCGTCGTCATCGACGGCCCCACAATCCACGTCTCTGTGCAAGCGTCGTAGATCTCCGTCGAGTTCAGCGAGTGCGTACCGTCGGAGCCGCCGACAACGTAGAGCATCTCGTTGAACACCGCCACGCCGCAGCCGCGCCGCGCAGTAATGATTGGCCTCGCTAGTGTCCAAACGTCCTCGTCCGGATTGTACACCTCCACCGAGCCGAGGCAGTTCCACGAGTCGCAGCCTCCGATGGCGAAGAGCAAGCCGACGTAGGCGGCGACGCCGGTCTGGTAGCGGCCAATGTTCAGCGGTGCAATGGACGTCCAGCTGAGCGCCGCCGGGTCGAAGACGTCGCACTGCTTGATGCCCACCTGGCCATTCCAGCCGCCGACGCAGTAAATCAATCCATCGAGGTCGCACACGCCCGGATTGCTGCGTGCCAGTGGCAGCTTCGGCATGGCGACCCACTTGCCAACGGGCACGTCGAGCATCTCGACGGTGTCGAGCTCCGTCGTGCCGTTGCTGCCGCCGATCGCGTAGATCTTCCCGTCGAGCACGGCGACCTGGAAGCGCCCACGACTCTCCTTCATCTGCGGCAGCGTCCGCCACGTGTTCGTCTCGGGATCGTACTGCTCGGCGGTGCGCAGACACTCGATGCGATCGTAGCCGCCGCACACAACCAGCGTGTTGTGCAGATTGCCGCAGCCGACGGCGCAGCGCGGATTCGACATATTCGCCAACGCGCAGTACAAATCGGGCTTATCCTCGCTCGCTGGATGACTGATGACCGGGGTGGTGAAGAGTGGTGACGGCGTCGACGGCGCGTTTAACCTAAACCGTGTGTTTAACCGTCATCGACTGGCTTCCCGTGCAAGCCGAATTCCTACCGCAGTTGAATGGAGAGGATCATCAGCTGCCCCGCCAACGTCACCAAGGCGAGGAACGTGTGCTCGCCAACCTTGGCGGAAGCAATCAGATTCCAATCAGGCTCCATTTCGGCAACGAGCTCCTCGCCAATCTCTCTGGAGTAGATCAACACGCGCGGTTTGCTAGGCTGGATCGATTTCCTCTTCGGCTTCGAAGTGCTCTGCACATTCTTCAGCGACATTTTCTTGTAGTCTTGTACAATATCTGTATCGCATACGTCGCCTAGCAACAAACAAACGACTACTTAGATATCCAGGCGTACATCGTTTGTTTCACACAAGAGAAGCATTCATCTTGAAGGTTCATAAACACAGCCTTCAAAGTAATGTTTGCCCCAAATGTAAGAATCAATCAAACTGTTTGTCAAACAATTGCCTAAGGTCAAAATACTCATGGTAATTTTCTACCTAACCACTTACTGTCAAGGATAATGCAAATATTTACAAAGAGGCAGTTGTTTTTTCACCTGGAGGTAAACTGGCACAATCCTGCAGTGAATTATCGATGCCAAGATAGAGCATGTGAGTGCGCTCGTTGAGAGTACTCATGCTCAGCGTCTCTTCGTTCACCTGGCGACGAATCCAGTCCAACACCAACCGACACAACGAGACATGATTCACCAAATCCATTTCCTGCCGCGACTGATTCAAGATCTCGATTTTCGTGCAGAACAGATTGAACATAGATGACGACTGGCTGATTTGCTCAAACTAGAAATGAACAGTATATGGCATCACAGAACATCATGATGTCGCATGCATCAACATACTTCCGTCGCAATGAACGCATCCACCTGCTGTACGAACTCCTTATTGCGTGCGATGCCTGATAGTGACCTAATTTCGATGCAATTGTCCACGGACAAGTGTTTGATCAGGTGCTGGGCGCACCGTCGAGCAACGCGATCGATTTTCAGATGGCCCGCCGCTAAGTACACAGCCTTAACCTTCGGACATACAGAAAAAATACCGATTAATGAGTTGCACGGCGTGCGTGCACATCTTACCAGCTCAACAGGTATCTCCAGCGTCGCCGTGTATGCGTACTCGATGAGCAGCTTCAGCGCCTTCTTGTCGAACCCACCGTTCAGCTTGTACGTGATGACGTTCTCGACGTGCTTCTTCTGCTCGACCTCGGTTGAGAACAGCTCGAAGAAGTACGGCGAGACGCTGGCGAGGATCGCCCGATGCGCATGTATCTCCGCATTGCCGACCTGTGTACACCCACGGAAACCAACGATTAGCGTCCGCTCTCCGACTTGGTCACGTGCGAAAACATCATAAGTATGAAACTGAATCATTTACCATCGGCTACCGATACGATTTTTTACAATTACGTTTCTGCAAACACAGACAGAATTAGACTGCGAGCGACGCAATAATCTGCGTCGCTCTCAGAAAATGACAAATGTTTATGCAACTCAGATTCGGAAGCAGAGTGAAATTTCTTGTGTGTATTACATTACGTGTTACCTAAACGCCGATAGTTTTGCTTAAGCGTCTGTAACGATAGCAGAGTACAGATTTTTTTCACACATTAGACTCTTTTGTTTCAGTGTCAAGAACAAAATCGAAAGAATAGACAAACAACGTTAAACACTACGTGAAAGAAACATGTATGTACTCATGGACTACTCACTAATATGCGCTACACTTTTTTGTTGTAGCAGTGACACGTATCAGTGTATCTGACTGTTAACAGTTAAAATTTTACAACGCCTTTCAGCCAAACATCTCCGACACGTCATTTACGTATGTAAGCAACAAACAAGGCGAGACACGACGGCTCGTTCTTTCTCAAGGCGCGCATGATTGACTGAAACGTGTAAAATCGAATTGTCACACGGTCAGCTCACATACGTGTAGTATAACGTCACAAAAATGCCGATTCTTCCGCATCATGTTCAAGGCGGTGAGCGTGTCCGAGTGCAGCGTCTCGTCCTGAAAGCACAGTGGTTGCCACTGCACCACCTCGTCGTCGTCCTCTTCCATCTCCAACTCCATATTGGCCTTCGACTCGTCCAACTGGTGATGATGATATGTGCCTGCACAGAGAAGCAACATCTCAGAGAAACGCACGCAATTCGGCCGCGACGAATTAGTAGTTGTATTACCACGATGCGAGCGAAAACAAACAAATGCTATCGCAAGTTGCGACGGTGTCAGCCGTCACCTGCCTGAATTCTTTTATTGCACGCGCTCGCAAATCGGCTTATGAATCAAGGTTGCTGCGAAACGTTGCTACGTCAATGTGCAAACGCGCATTTTGCGATTTTCGCAGCGAAAACAAACACTGTCTGCTTGAATTACGTGGATCAATCACGGACGTGAGTGAATCGAGTTTAGGCGTCGTGCTAATCGTCGAAGCAAACGCATCAGCGATTCTTCACGTAAATTGTTAATGCGGCTGAATTTACCTGCGGCGAGGTCGTCTTTCTTGCTGATTTGCAACAACACGCACGCCCAGCGTCACGATGCCGTCGTCAACATTGCGATTCGCACCTGTCGCCGCAGCACCACAGATCGTCTTTGCTCCCGCAACTCTTGCATCATGTTGAATTCCGCGCTTTTCATTTGTTTCTTGCCCATAAACAACCTTTTTTTTTTCGTAACCGGTGTTTTCAATAAGTTATTTTGAAATTTATGATGGACATTGTTTTAAAGAATACCTCTTGAATCGTGAATCACTAACAAATGACGGCAAACGCATACGATAAGGGCAAACTTTTCTCGCATGAATTCTTCTGTCGAATTATATAAAATCATAAACTAGTTGAAGCGAGATTAACCGGTTAATCGGTGTTTTTCGAAAGTTTGCTACCGTCCAACTTGTGTTACAAGGCAGCGACAGTGCGTAGGATCGCAGAGGTGAATGCGACGGTGGCGAATTCAGAGGGGGGTTGCCGTCGTCGCCGCCCCCGCCGCCCCCGCCGCGCGTACCCCGACCGCGAGCAATCAATATGTCGTGCAAGATGCCCGTGCTAGATGGCTGCTTCGGGCGAAATGTTGCTGGCCTTCGTGTTCGTAAATACAAGCGCGTGCGAAGTGCACGTGGCGATGATGCAAAGAAAATTCCAAGCCGTCATTTTCTCGACCAGCATCGCGAGTTTCTTCGATAACGTTTTGTTTCGGTCAGTGTTCAAGCCTCAGATTTCATGCCAGTTTGTTTAAGATTTAACCAATCCCAGCCGGTTAATCGAAATGCACGCCTTTCGACTGCCTGATCAAGTTAATACTCTTGGTAACTGGTTGCAACTGGTACCGTACGTAATGGCGTAATGGTACCATCGCCAGCAGCAGCAGTAGTCCAATTCCCATTATAGGAAATCATTACTTCATTCTTGTTTCTCCTGGATTAGCTCATTTTTCACGGTCACGAGAAAATTGAGAATCTAACCCAGTGTTTCCCAACCTTTTTTAGGACATGCCCTAATATTTCAAAAAATTTTATGCCCCCATACATAATTTTTAACCTTAAAAATTGTAGCGAAATAGTTAAAGCGAAAGAGTTAAAGACGTGTCGACTCAATTTTTTAATTGTCCCCCTGTGGGGCGTGGGCCCCACGTTGGGAAACACTGATCTAACCAATACCGAGACATTAATACGTTCTTTCTTTGATTTCGGTGCGGTAACCGCCATTGTAAAGCAGATTATACTGTAACGTCAACTCGTTGCGTGTTTTGCATGTCATTATCCTCGAGGACTTGTTTAAGAAAGTCGCGTGGAAATACGTTGGCAATTTGCATTGCGCCATGATTGATATGAAATATCCAGTTTTGCAAAAACTTTCAGCATGCATTAATGGATTAATACGTTATAGCAGGGGTTCTCAACGTTTTCTTGCTCAGGAGCCACTTTCATATTTTTTTGCAGAGACCACTATTTAGTTGTAATAAAAATAAACTGTAATAATCAAACTAAAACTTTAATTAAATATCTAACATGAAATTACATAAAAAGAAATATTTTTAGGACAAATTTTTGTAATTCTGAATTAATGTGATTTCTAAGCTTGCATCTTCTGCACAAGTTCGACTATCCTAGGACTAATATTGTTACTCAAAGCCAGACGCAAATCATCACATTTCTCGCCTTGTTTTTTAGTACCAACAAAGCAGAAAAGTTGTTGACAAAATCATAAACTAGCGTAAGGCGATTTCTCGAAGTTTAGTATAAGAAATTGCTTTCTTTCATCAAAATGACTCAATTTAAATTCATTCGCGGACCACTGGTTGGGAACCATTGCGTTATAGGAATGCATTTTTCTAGCACTTCACTCGTGACATAAAGGATTCATCCGTTATCAAACTACATTCCTCCGAAAACGTCACTTAAGTGGATTATCAATCGCGGCACACATTTCACTATCAATATTCCACTTACGCACGTTCGAAGATCATAAAGAAATAGCACTGCACGCAAGCGATGATGAAGAACTAAACAATGTGCTCTTTCGAACGTACCATTCGTCATTGGTGGCGACTCCATTGTGTCCAGATTCGATTCGCGAGACTTCCGCACTACACGAATCCGTTGTCTCAGCGGGGCTACCTGCGAACAGAAAGTCCGTAGTAGGTATAAACCGACGAATTGACACTGAAAGCGATATTTACGTGCGCATTTCTGACGAAATTGATAAGCGCGATGCTCGGGGCGACGTCGCGATGCGCACGATGCGACCAGCCAACCACGAACGAAACAAATGAGCAGCGCAAACAGCACCTAGACACGAAAAGCGGTTGGGAAACATTCGCGCACGAGAGCAGCAGCAGCCGAATTTATGCACGACGCACGCGATGCACGCGGATGAGATTCCGCGTGATGCGTGCCCGTCACGAGTAACGTGACAAGTGTTAAATTTAAATGCACCCTTTCGCAATCAGCGCGTCGCAGATGAGCCGTGCAACGATTTGGGCGATTCACTCACCTGCACTCGGAAATCGTTTGCCGTCTGGGGTGAGCGGCCGGCTCACGCTAGCGAAATGTGATCGGCAACAACGCAACGAGACGATGGCACCGCACGCGACGCGTTTTCGCACGCCATTCCTCCATGTCGCACGCACGCACCGGATACGAACGACTCTAGCGGGCAGCGCACGCTCGTCTACGCACTCCGAGCACGTTGCGAGGCGAGAGAAACATGCCGCCTGGGCCAGCTGTAAACAACGCTCCGTACCACACCAGGCGGAATCCTGCATCGAAACGCAGTCAGAGGTCTTCTTTCTATTCATAGATGGCGCGACTGTTTCAAAAGTTGATTCAATATTGCTTGTTTTTTTAAATAAAACTATTGCAGACAACGATGGACATTAACTATTTATTCCGTTAATTGTTAATTAACGAAGTTCACAATTTGTTTAAGGGATTAACTTTTAAGTTAACTTCGAAAAATAAGAACGCTTACTTTAATTGCCATTAAATTGAACTTCTGCTAACTTTAGTTAATTAGTTAGTTATAATAACTTAAATGTTAACGATAAACTTGCGTTAAATTTTCTAGAATTTAACTTTTTGTACTATTAACGAAGTTAACTTTTGGATTAACTGCATAATCATTGGAAGAAAAGCGTTTTAGACATTTGTACAATCATTACATTCCAATTGTAGCTATCTGCACTACACGAAAATTATTTTTGTTTAGTTGCTTTCTACGTCAACAGATGGCGCAACAAATTATAAAGCGAAGTGTACGGTTGAATTTATTTACTTGTTGTACTGCTGTCCACTTGTTAATTACTATGGCAACAGAATAATAACGACTTCTATCTATCGGACTACTTCGGTTACCTGCATTCGTGCGTATTTGGAATTTTGAGGTTTTGTTGGTTATATTGCCTCTAAGATTTCCTTCAATAACAAATATTTAGAAGTACTTTTCTCTCTCTTTAAGTTCTACTAATGAATACTTCGACGTAATAAATAGTGTGAATAATGAATATAGGCGTGACATAAAATAGAGCTGATATTCGCAGTGGAAAGAATAATATTTGTGAAGAAAATTTATTTTGCCACAACATTCCGTTCCGTAATGAACCTACAACGTTACAGTTGGTCCACATTGTTGCTGCGAAACGATATCAACTGCTTCCAAATATCTGTTCAAATTTTAATCATAATCATTCGTGATTAATGTATTAATTGCAGTCGAAACTTCAACAAAATTTTTGATGCATACGGTTAATGTGTCTCCTACAGTTAGTATAATCACTCTCAATATGTAATCGTTATTAAACCAACGAGCCACTCGTGTTATGAGCAAACCAACTAGAGATAGCACCATCGATGCCAAAAGCGTTTTTCTAACCTCAATTTTTGTAGAAACGTTTTTCCTGCATTTTAAACAAAAAGAAATATTTTTCAGAATTATTATGCGGAGTGCAACTTTTAACAATCGCCACGTGCCTCGAAATGAGCATATTGTACGTAGTACGTACTATAAACATTTATGGTTGTACGTTGGCGTGTAACGATGTTGTTTGGATGCGAAAATTGGAATGCCAACAAAAAGGTACGGGCATTTCAATGATTCAATTTACTCGCATAAGTATGCAAATGGCGATGAATAATGTGAGGCACACATATTTCAAAAAAATGCCGGCCGCCATCTTGTCATCGCTATTATTAAACATGATGGTTGCACCCACTGGCATTACGCGAGTATCTATAACAGATGCATGCGAAGAAGATGACAGACAGACCGATAAGATTTCTTTCTGCCTTCATGCATTTGTGCTGCTAATCTCGTTAATAAAACGTTCGATATTTTTCTCTTGAAAACGCCACTTCAACGCCAAACAAATGCGATGTCGAGAGAGTCTGAGAGTCTGACCTATTTGCAGTCGGAGAATAATGCGAAGAGCGTTTAAGAATACGTGCGACCGTCATTGACCTATTTGTTCTCTATCGACGCGATGTGTCATAAATTACTGATAGCCACGAAGTCAAGAAGCGGGCAGAAACTATGACCCGCGAGGCGATGCAAGTCAAGAGCAACGAAACCGATTCTTCTTCGAGCTGCAATCAATTCGCGCGCCGCGTTCGATGCGCAATTACGCAATCTATTATTTATGTACGAACGCGTTTATGCACTGCGATGTTTTTGAAGTGCGCTCGAATTCGCATTGGCGAATTTGATTTATGGCGGTGTTGTGCGCGCGCGCTCAAGAGTGTCGAAAAATATCGAATGCATTGCGCATGTTTGTTTGCTGCTCTGGCGAGTGATTTCGCTAAATACGCTCTTTTTTACTCGTGGTATTCTCGTACTAAACCAATGCTTTTTCCTATACATCTTCAATATTTGCTTACTATTACCGTTTCGAAACATGGTCTTCATATTTCAAAGTAAAGATTGTATTTGTGAATGGGGTCAACAGCAATTTGTTTAATTTCGGGTAGAAATTTCTAGTTGATTTGCTAGAGTTGAATATAAAATAATGTGTACTTAAAATATATAATATTTGTATGTTACTTCATAACCTCATGTAAATATTTTGAATATTGGAAAATTTACTTTGCAAAACTAATCTTCAAACTTATAAGTATTTTCTGAGCCAACTTGACAATTAACGGATAACTTTTTGTTGTTATTTTTGAGGCATGTCATTATTTAAAATATATTTTCGAGTAGAATGTGTTCTAAAATGTGTTATCTCATATCCTCACGTGAATATTTGGAAAATTGCAAATTTACTTTGCAAAACTAATGTTCAAACTTATGAATGTTTTCTAAGGCAAGTGACAATCAACAGATAATTAAATATTGTTGTTATTTAGAATACATTTGAACCGAATCGTGTTTTAACATGAATAAAACAGATGAACATTTGTTTCTATCTAATAAAAATATTTATTAAACAAATGTGGAGAAATCTGGTATAATTTACTATCATTGACATTAAATGCATAAATAAATAGAGCAACAAAAGTTTATACCATGAGATAATTTTAAAATAGGTTTTTAATGATTTATGTAATCGTCTGTGCTATTTAAGCTTCAAAATCAGTTTCATTTTTTAAATCAGCGAACGACAGTTAAAACAAATGCTTATCAGCTGCATTCCGATAAAATAACCGCAGCATTGCAAACGTGATAGAAGCAGTAACCACACTGAATCTTAATTTTGTATAAAGTAGAAAGTGACATTTTTCGCACAATAGAAAACGTTTGATGACCAACTTCTATCAACTATTGAACCTTAATTTCGTTTAAAGAGGAAAGCGACATTTTTCTTGCAATAGTAAATGTTTGATGGCCAGCATGTGTCAATTAATGTAGTTTAAGATCGTATTAATTAGAAAGTGCCATTTTTCGCACAACAGAAAACGTTTGATGGCCAACTTATGTCAACTATTGAACCTTAATTTCGTCTAAAAAGGAAAGTGTCATTTTTCTTCCAATATCAAACGTTTAATGGTCAACATGTGTCAACTACTAGACCTTAAGATTGTTCTAAAGTACAGAGTTAGTCGAAATACAAATTTTTCAATTGCTTTTTTGACTAACGTCCAGCTAACCTCCAAACAACAATACCTGTGAATAAGGATCGTCAAATTTATTTGATAAAAGGCATATTTTTACATTAAAATATCAACAAAAATTCACAATCATGATAAAAAATATTAACGGTTTGTATTAATTAAATTTAAATAACGCACAATTCTTCACTTATTAGAGACCGGATGCTAACATCCTAACCTATTAAATAGAATATAGCCTATTTATTTTCTTTATTTCTCAATGTCCAAT
>JAODFX010021720.1:0-10876 GCA_027580035.1 Dorylogaster longipes | reverse complement strand
ACCAATACCTAAACATAAATGCCATCGCCTCTGCTATGTTCGGAGAATAAGGACATATAAACCCTATCCAATTTATTGTCGACGAAAAAGGTAGAAGACAACCAAGCAGCGTCCAATGAGCGTTTTAGACTTTGTTATTCTGTGCTTTGTTTTAATGGAAATTTAATTTATAGCGTCTACTGTAAACGCATCATGATTTTCCTTGTATATTTTAGAAGATTATAATCTTTTTGGAAGTAAATATGAAAACATATTTATGAACGTCAAATAAATAGATTAATAATTCGAAATTTTCTAGTATGAAAAATCAGAGGAAGATAGATATAAGAGATTCTCCATTATTATGCGGGATTAAATAACAGTTAATCCAACAAAGTCAACTAAAATCTTTCTACTAAACACTTAACTTAACTTTCATGGTCTAAATTGACACCTAATTTAATGAAATTTGTAATATCGATTCTCGGCAATACGCCAAAAAGCAAGCAATTCTTAATATGGCGTTGGCGAAATTTATTCATGAACTAAACCGAAGAACACCGTTTGCTACAAAGCCAAAAGGTTATGAATATGCAAAATAACGATTTGAATGCATTTTCTCGCCTGCTCGCTATGAGTAAAACGCTCTAAAACAAACAATCTCCTGCATATGCAAGCTGACACTGCAAAAAAGTGTGTTGTCAGACGAGCAAATGAAATTACTCCACCGTGGCTTAAGGCAAACATTACTACTACTTTTCATTATTACTCTTCTTTTTACTACTGAAATATTGGACGTTAACCTATAGTAGTAATAAAATAATTTTGATCCAAATCAAAATCCTGCTCATTCTTTTACTTAGAAACTTCATTAGGAACTTCACATTTTGTTTAGGTATAAATGCTTATCCAAACTGAAATTTAACAAAAATTATCCTTAAGTTAAGTTAAGTTAAGTTTATGTTCATTTACTTAATAAAGAGACGTGTTTGGACGCAAATGAATTAAATAGTTTAAATTAATACATTTTTCTAGGTATAGCATAAGCAGCGACTAATTCTAGATAAGAATGTAAGACAGTCAATCTATGGATGTGATCAGAGATGAGATGCGCCAATGGAACTTTATATTTTACAACATAAAATTAATAAAATGTCAGTCGCAAGAAATCTTGACGTGTGAAAGATTTTTCATTTCTGAGATTTTAACCTTTCATCTTTCAAAGCGCCCGAAAACATCTCAACAAGTCAATTTCCCATTCACCAGCAGAACTTCGAAGCACCTCTATACGAAAATATAAATTTACTATTTATAACTTCCAAGGAATCTAATAAATTGGAAATGTCATAATACTATATTCAGAAGACGAACTAAGCGTTATGTTGATGGGGCTAGTCAGCATGTGGGCTTGAAAATAAGAAAGAAATCAAGTTTAGTCAACCTTTCTTTTCCCATCTTCTATATGTCTCTCCGTTACTTAAAATACTTGTTCTTGAGCCGAGACAGATGTTGGCTTTCTTGGCTATCTCAAAATTTAATAATTCTACTTTCACCACACGTTCTCGAGCCCTCATCCCGAGAAGCAATATCGCCACAGTGATAAATCATTTTAATATTCCACTCTCACATTGCCTCTTTTTCCGTTTATACGGATTCGAACATCCTTAATACCTAACACATTGCAGTTTAGACTTATTACATATTTGATGAGAAAAGTGAATCAATTCAGTTTGGTTTAAAAAACATAATGGAAATCTTATTCGGCAAACACCATTAACCCTTGAGACAGCTATAATTGACAGATAAGAAGATTATATTATATTATTCCATTTTGCATTTGTAATTTGAATATATTGCTATCTTCGTCTTTGAGTCTATAATATATAAATGTATGAATATGTTATATGCAATTTTATTTTGCTGGCGCTTAACAACCGTCTGCTGCGAATTCGCATGCGAGGCGCATAGTTTTGCGAAAGCGCCGCGCACGGGATGTTGTAAATTTTTGATGTTTCAATTGGCCTGCGTACGATGCGCAATGCAAATATATGCCGACACCATATTCCATACGGACACATAATATCCAGCAAACGCAAACTAACACAATAACCTCGGAAACGGCACAAATTGTCCGATCTTGAATTGTTCGCCAACATTTTATGATTTCGAGTTACTGTAGATACGTAGATAGGTCCTTCTTGCTGACTGTCTACCTTTTTACTACTTCTTCTAAGAATTAGGGATTACCAGAGAAATGCAATTAGGATATAGCACAGTAGAATAATTCTTTGGGCCGATCTTTATATCACTCTTGGAATCAGTGGTATCAGCCGTTGTGAGCGTTCGTTAAAACACGAACAATTCGATTTTGTGCATTATCAGAAGTAACCAGATAGTTTCCTTTTTATGTTTAGTTAGATATCTCTTGAAAAACGGTGGGCTAATCCCATGAAGGTTTGCCATTCTCAGCCCACATTTTCTAGTAACCTTTCTTGCTTCTCCGACTTATCATGTTGATTTTGTTATAGGCCACGCTTAATACAGATACTGTTTTTCTCCTACACATTAGATTTTTTTCCGTATAGTAAAGGACCAGACTACACACAAGGACAAATCACAGAAATAATGAAAATTCGGTCAATAGGGCATTTTTCGGTGGCTTCTAAAATTTCTACAAAATTCTATAACCAGACAGTGTGGTTAATGTTCATTTCCAGCATTCCATTTGTAACTACTACTGTGACGATGCCGGCAAAACACGCCTAGCACACCCTTAATTACCCCGAAAGTTTAGTTTCATAGCAAAGGAATTTCACATTAATATGACAGCATTCTACATCTATAATATGGAACTGATTTAGGAAGCTTATCCATCCTCGGATGGTATATGGTTTAACAACCTTTATCGCAATAGTACGTAGATTCACGTTGTTTGGAATGTGAGTCGGTTCCCATTCCTGTCCAAGGCACCTCGAATAGAGATGAGGTTTCCATTCAGTTGCATATATCGTATAACGTCCGAGAGGCATGGATTTCGGTTTGAGTTCGTCCGCCGAGATGCCGGCCGCAGTGTGGTATAATTACATTTCACCATACAACAACCCCATCGGTCGACATATTCCTGCGAACAGGATCGTATAATATTACATCAAATATTTGAGTATGCATTGCTTATATTGCTGTTATGCTGTGGCAAGTGGCAGAGAAAGTGAAGGAAGGTATGTATTATTCATGCAAAATGCAATTCGTGAATTCAGATGGTCGCTTTGATTCAATATCAAACGACTTCCCAAATCCACTTCGTTTACATGTTAACTCGCCTTTATAAACTGAATTTTAAGTAAGCTTTACATCATTCTATAAGCACACATTTTCCTGCGAACAAGCCGAAATTCAACATCGTTATTATTTTTGAAAACTCCCGCCGGCTAAAATATGTATATGCCTTTGTGTGTTGCACTCATACGTAACGTTCGTGGTTGGAATCCCCTTCGCTTCTACTTTTTGTAATGTTCATCACCACGACCATTTAACTCCTGTTTATAGGGTTATTGAAAAGAAAAACTGCTACTATCACTACTTACCCTGTTGTTTATCCAGTACTTGATCACGATAAAAAGAAATTAATTAACAAACAAATAACACCGATAAGCTGAAAGGCAATCTAGAATCCAAACCAAAAAACACAGTTTAATAATAATCTTTGCGTTTAATCTCGCTTAAGAAAGTAACGAATATTTTAACAAATTTACTGAAATGTTACTTTACTAATTTAAAACCATTTCTTAAATAGAAACATGTATCGAAATTGTATTCTAGAATCCGCATTATAAGCGAACACCCTAATAGGGTGTTAAATTTTAGATGAGACCAATAATGCTGCCGTTTCATTATAATAGATTCGGCTATTGTCGGGTATGAAATCTATGTGCAGACACGATTGATTAGATATAGTAGGGAAAACAATGTATGATATAATAATAATTTGTATCTGAGCATACAATGTTGCCATATTATATCCGCAAACGTATTTAACTTTAATTTAGTAATAAATTAGAGAATAAAAATTGTGACAAATATTTCAGTGTGCAGTTTCATAACGCAAAATCAATTCATAAAATTAAAAATATAAAATTGATTATTGCTTGCTGTAGCCTTTTCTCCAATGATATTTCTTATTTACTTAAATCTTTATGAAGATTTACTCTTGTTGACAAAATGAGTTAATGCCGTGAAAAAATACAAAAACGAAAATTCCGTAATGCATGTAGGGAATGCCACTCATGTCACCATAATTCACCGCTACTTTTCTACCGTATACAAGCGGATGTGTGACTAACGCAATGCATTTTTAGTCCTTCCTTCTCATGCGAACTGAGAGGAAAGCGGCCACCGCAGCTGTTGCCTACTACAGAATATCAACGACCTAGAGCAATGCAGAGCATCGCTGAAGAAAACATGCAGTGGTCTGAATACAAATGTGCATATTGGCAAATGTCGCATTCTGTCGAGAAGGTTGCAATAAGCAGACCATGACTAGGAGAGACGAGGAATGCAATCACGCTGTTGAAATTGTGACATCAGGCATATGAACCACTGAAATGCCGCAGGTCGGTCGAAATTGAGATGATCACCAAAGAATGAGGGTAGAAAATAAAAAAAGGGTAAAATGGAACTTTCACTGTTAGCACGCATATTGCTTAGTTTACTGTTAGCTTTATAGAAATGCAATTTACTTGTAAAAGCAACATTCTGTATCATGGTATCCGTAAACAATACCCTTTGCAAATGGAAAAACCAACTCACATCACAAGGATACCGCAACAAATTTTTTAACCTACGTTAAAGTTTAAACCTATGACCTAGTATAATGGTACAAAGAACCTTTTTGAAAATAAGAAATAAAAATATCGCATTCTAAGACTTTGTCGAATGCTATCGATTGAATTTGGGGTTCGTTCCACTTTAAAATGCGACCCTTTTTTATATAGGGCACATGGTAATTGCTTTGACCACTTATGTGGGTTAGCAATCCCAGTAATGTGTGCATATCAAGGACGCTTAAACCTCGAATGTTGCAATTTTTTGCTGCACGCGTGCAAATACCGGGAATACACAGCCAGCAGGCGGAACGTAATCAATAAATCACAGTTTTTCGCAACCAGCCGCAAATCGCAAGGTGTAGGTAACCGCCTTTTGCATGCAAAAATCGGTGTAGGACTGCCAAATAAATTAAAAAAAGGTACGTTCCACCTAGCTTTATATTTTTTTATTCCACGATTTCATTCTTTCCATGTTACAAATTTTGCTACGACATGCAACCTTCTACCCTGCTCATGCTTTCGTTGTTTGTTCCTTCCTGCTGCTTGGTTCACCTTCCGGTCATGTCACACTAACATTTCCGCAACTGTCGTTTCTCTGCTCACCTAAAGTCGTATTTTCTTTACCGCTAGTTTCGCTCGAAAAACATAAAGTGCACAACTTATCTAGTTGGGAATGATAGAACCGTATGCGTCATAAAGTATTTATGGCGGATATAAATAAATACATTTTGTAATGATGAACAAAGAGGAATAAAAAATTATCTAGGCATAAAAATTGATACAACAAGAATGCTATTCTTCTATTTACTACAAACATACTTAATATACAATATAATTCATTCATATAAAAATTCCAATTTTCTTTAAATCATGTTCTTTTATGAATATAAAGGACCGTAATAAACTACTTCAGTTCTCAACATTGTCCTTCTCGGGAAAGAAAGTTTACTCCCTACGTGCTCTGAGTACTACAATGTCCGTGATTTGCCTGAGTGATACTCAGTTTCACGGGTAGTAAGTTTCTACTTATCACATATTCTCATGCTTTCCACTCGGCAGAACATACGCAGCATACGAGATCAAATCTTTCAGAGCACTACATTTGCGGACCTAGAAGGAATCATATTTGCATGGAAATTCGCGTTATTATAGTGCCTATTACAGCTGTTCTTGGGCAGGAGCAGTATACGCGTGATAAAGTTACAAAGCACACGCCAATTCAATGCTAATATATAGCATGTAATCAATTGATTTACAAATATTCTTTGGGGATTATACGTGCCAAATACTTGATATTGCAGGTTTAGGACCTTTTAAAAACTTTTCGTTTTTGATCGATCGCCATCACGTCGTTTAACTACTATATTTTGGTAGACGATGTTTTATTGTATACCGTGCAAATCTGAAAAACCAAAAATCAGCAGGCGTTGAACATTTCCTTACACTCACGCACGTCGTACAATACACAACTTTTATCTCTTGGCCAATTATCCAGCCGCTTTCAGCCGTTCTTCAATAAGGCTCTGGCCCTTTAACAAAGTTTGTATTGAAAAAATGTCAAGAAGACTTCATCTCAAAACGTCACTCCAGACCTTACGAGGAACATATGTCCCACTTTATGCTGGTAACCCTGAATATGTACAAATTAGGCTTCATTTGAATAACATTATATGACGAGTCTCGTAACTGTATCAATAAATGGGTTTCTACTTTTTGTGATAAACTCGCTAGTTGCAATTTGAAGGTTTATTGATTGTAATGGCAATAATGTTCTTTGTATTATCAAATAAATACGTTCGTATTCCATTCCGAGTTACCATTTTCTAGTGACCAGTTTGCTTATCGGTTTTTGATGCGGTTGTGCTTTTCACCAGGTTTTCTATTGCATTTCGCCGCAACTAGCTTGAATCGAGTTCAAATTCTAGAAGAAATAAAATTGCTTTTAAGCTACACAAATTGCTCGAAGAGCAACGCGAGCTTTGGTTTAGCTCTATATACTCTTATTGTTCCTGCGGTCCCGAATATAAAAAGCTTCAACGCGTAAAGTGCTTTGCTTTTATACACAATGCAAAGTAAATAATCATTTCAAAACTAAGACTTTAAATAAATCCTTTATACATACCCGAGCAGAAATGGAAAATATGAAGCTTTGCGTACAATTACAACAAAATTACCTGAAACAAATTGCACTATTAGCATGTACTAAAATGTATGAAATCAGTGATTATTTATCATGTTGAAAAGCATAGTTGAAGAAAATAGGCAACGATTTCGTATGAATTAAAATAAATCTATACCATGTGATTTAGTTTGAAAGTTGCATAGAATCCTTCACGCGTTATCACCCGTAGTACCAAAACAACTTCAAAGCAAATATGCCTATTTAACATCATTAGTTTTAATATCCCTAATGGTTACAACTTAGTTGCTCGGTATGTAAGCATGAAGTTTGAAGTTCGTCGACTTCCACATGCAACATGCATATCATGAGAAACAACGAGACGGTGACAAAAATTATGTTCCTGGCGTTGACAAGCTTAATTTTCTCTGA
This sequence comes from Dorylogaster longipes, assembly GCA_027580035.1. Classification (NCBI taxonomy): domain Eukaryota; kingdom Metazoa; phylum Arthropoda; class Insecta; order Coleoptera; family Staphylinidae; genus Dorylogaster; species Dorylogaster longipes. Next base: position 3,523 of record JAODFX010021720.1, on the reverse strand, counting down.
AAACTCTGAAAGCAAGATGAGTTATTAGTGCAAATTAGAATTATACGCAAGCGTTTGAAATGCGTAGAATATATAGAACGTGCGAAAAATCTGTGCAGGGAAGTTTATTTAAATTTTTATTCGTAAGGCAGAACGCAAGGTTAAAAAATTAAACGCACGTTGTTTATGTGCGCATGGGCGTGACAGTACAGTCTCGTTGGTGACAAAGAATGAGGTACCTAGCAAAAAGCAATAAATATTATTCGCTGGAGAGGTATTACTGTTTGTCGAAAGCTATGTGGAATGTAAATTATACCGCACCGCGGAGAAAAGTCGGCGGCGTAGGCGAATTGTTCGCGTTGCATTGATTTGTTTGCGTGGAAAAATTGCAGGGGTGATATCTCTGCAAAAGTAAAGTTTTGCGCAGGTGTTGAATGAAAGCGGAGTAAAGAATAGAGAAGAAATATGTTTACCTCACATAATAGCGATATGAAATGTGGGTCAAACTTTAAAAAATCGTTTTCTGCTCTATTCTCACACAACTTTAAAAGTTTCTTCTAAATTGCGCCAATTTGCTAAATCTATTTATAAAACTGTTGCTATTAAAATCAATTTTCTTTCGTAACTAATTATGTAAAGCAACAAAATGATTTTGCTTAGTAATACTTGAAATGAGTATGTATAAATTATTATTTATGAAACAGGTTAAGAGATTACGCAACGCTACAAACTTAATTAAAGGGCGATAATTATGAAGTGCTTCAATATAATCTGCATAGGTAATTATGTTAACGGCGAATCATAAGAAAAGCAACGTAAGGCTTTAAGGTAATAAAAGCTTATAAAAATACATTTAGTAACAATCTTAACGTAGCGTTTTAGTATTCGTGTTATTATTATTATTATTATTATTATTATTAGATTAACAATAGTAGAATAGGATAAAAATTGACCACAAATAAATATTAAGTATATTCAGCAACAATCAATTTTTTCTTTCAGTGATAAGCACTAAAAGTATTCAAGAAAGATTATAGATTAAATAATATAATAAACACTATGGAAAGAGGTGCGTATCAAAACTTTAAACTGTCTTAAAAGAAGATCCATTTTATACCGATTTTAATTCATAATTCGTCTATAAGTCTGCTGCCGTAGAAAAAGCATAGTATGCAATTCGCACAAAATCGCAATTTTGCACTCGAATGACACTTGAATGACACTCGTGCACTATGAGCATGATTTTGTGCTCGTTACATATTATTCTATTACAATCCAGCTCATATGTCCAACGGATAAATAAAATGCAGTCTCTACGTATCTACCATGTTAATGACAGTCTACTCAATTTGGTGAGTAGCGTTCCATATGCAGCAACGAGAAAAAATCGAATTATTTGAAATTGGTTGTAGATTTGGGGAATTTCCCAGCTTGAACATAACAAGCGTTGAATGGTTGCGAATTGCAGCATTTTGTTCCGAACGCCCAGCTACGGCTAAGCATTTTCCAACGGTGGATATTAAATAATTCAGAAGACGCTCCACTTTCACGTTCTTTTAGTTGGTCTCTCTGTCTTTCGCCATTTCTACACCTCTGTTCGGCCTTATCGGAGAAGCAAAACTTCCGTCGTGTACCGCGATTGTAGGAAATAAGCAATACGATTCCGCTATTCCCACCTCCTGTCTTCTTTTTTTCACCTTTCGTGCGTTTCCAATCGGTTATAAATTATTTACATCTAACCTTTACATCACTGCATCTCCGCTTCATTCATCGAAGTATCACATTAAAATTACAAAAGTAATTTCGATGATTACTTCTAGTAAAATTTCATCATTTTCTGAACATGTTAGTTTAATCGTGGCGAAGCAGGTGATCGTCTATTATATTAACTCAACGCAAAATGTCATCATTAAGTCAACATGTCCACAAGCGCAGTTAAATAGAAAACTTCAAGTTCTTTAATTATTTGCCTGTGGGTTTTGCTGCAAAAAGTTCAGGTCTCATCTTTGCTCAACTCTAGCGAACAGCATAATACGATGATCATTAGTTTTGAAGCGCTGCATTGCGCGAAAGCATAAATGAAAAATGAATAATTAAGTCTAATTAAGTTCGTTGCGAGCGTCAGATGGCAATCGGATTAAAACACTTTCTGAAATTGTTTAACTAGCGTAATTCGGTGCCGGGCGCTTGTCGGTTACATGCAAGTTCGTGCAAAAAACCTGCCGTGGCTGGAATTGATTTGGAAAAGAACCTTCGTGTCGCAGAAGCAGAGAGTGCGGAAGCTAAACGGGCAAACTTCAAAGAGTTTTTATCTCGCGTCTGGCAGTAAATTAATTACCGTCGTTTGCAATGTCGTAGACTACTAACCAAACGCCGCGGTGGCTGCAAACGACTGCTGACTATTTTACAAGGTATTACGCCAGTGATTTCCGCATGCACACTGCGTATTAACCGTTTCATCAACCTATCAATGTGATTTGTTCATAATCGACAATCAGTAACTTTGCGACCAGGAAATTAATCGCTTCAATAATCTAAGTTCGTATTATTCAATTTAAAAAAATATTAGTATATTACATAGCGTGTGATATATGAGGCATATTTTCTGCAAGTGAAACAGTTATATGCGAGCGATGGTCGCGAGTTCGAGGTCGTAATTTCACGCACTGGAAATATGCCTACAAAACACATAATCTCCTTAGTTTTCTACCTCAGTCTACCGAATATGATAAACTATTGCGAAAAATAATGAGTTTATAGGATGACAGATAAGTTCAAATGAGGCGCCAATCGATTGGCGCCTTTGTATTGTATCTCACTTTTTTTAAGATCGTCGCGCTCGCTATAACACGTTTTAGCTTGTATAGCGTTATATTGGTGGTAGAGCTGGCGACGAAAAATAACAGATAGTTATGCAAGACGAGTGTGGACGACAAGTAAGATTGTTAAGTTATAAAGGGATAGAGATCCTAAACAGCATCAAACCTACGCACGCCAGTTAAACACACGCTTTGGCGTGTGAGGTGCACACCGCGTGATGAGTCAGCAAAAACACAGCTTCGACGTATTATGGCTCGCAGAAATACAATGAATCACACGTTTTCTCATCAGCCATTGGCCGAAACGGCAGCAACAGCAGCAGTTGGGGCAGAATGTGCGGGACGCATTACACACTGCAGCTGACGGCTGTTTGTAAACAAACAGACAACGTGGTTATGCGTCGCGCTATCTCTAACGCGTTTTAGCGTCTCACGTTTATTTGTTGGTTTTGTAGTGTCTTAACATCACTAAGCCACAATGGATAATTGTGTTGGCAACGTAACGTTGTCAGCGTATGGTTTCTTTACGCAGTGCAACTCACTATGCATACCGTCCCCTAACACCGCGTGAACTTAATTTAAAACAGCACTGCACTGATGAGTATTACACAATTGTAGTCGCTTGTCTCACATAAACAAGCCGTTTATGTGGTTATACATCGTGAATTAACATGGCGATTTCTGTGTTGGTGTTAAGTAAAAATGATTTTGTAACTACCACTTTT
>JAODFX010021610.1:0-10878 GCA_027580035.1 Dorylogaster longipes | reverse complement strand
CAGAATTAAACAAACATTTGACCTGCGTGGCGTTTATCCGCATTTTTCTGGCCACCATATATATATATATATATATATATATATATATATATATATATTTATTTATTTATATAAACAAACAAACTTTAAGAGAGAGTATTTTTGAGAATATTCTCTTTTTACATCTTTACTAATATTGTTAAATTAGCTTTAAAATTAACACTTTGTGCGGTCAATCATGTGATGTTGATCACGATCTGAATCAATAAGGGTAGCGAATTGTAATGATTCGTTACCCTCATTGGAGAAACTGTTATGAATCAGCAGGAAATATTCAGATTGCGAATTTTCAAGCTCGAAAATGCGTATTTGTTGCTAATAAATGCGGATTTAATATAAATATATACACGTATATGAGTTGATAATGGTCAAATGATGAAATGAATTCGATTATTGATGTTAGAGGAAGTTGAATGGGTGAGAAGTGGACGGAAAATGGTGGAATGCTTGTGTGTGGTGTTTGCAGATCCGTGCTTGTACATTCTGCGCTTCGCCGCGAAGCTGGAGTTCGGCAGCAGGACGCAGGAGGTGGCGAACACGGCGCTGCGGCTCGTGCAGCGCATGAAGCGCGACTCGCTGCACTCGGGGCGGCGGCCGTCGGGCCTCTGCGGCGCAGGTACGTGTCCCCCACCACCCCCACGAACCCCATGCGAGCGCGCGCGTTTCGTTCGCAGCCCTGCTGATGGCCGCCCGCCTCCACGACTTCAGCCGCTCCAGCGCCGACATCGTGCGCATCGTCCGCGTGCACGAATCCACCCTCCGCAAGCGGTACGCTGGTCCGTTGCGCATGCACCAGCATGCCACGACGTTCCCACATTGTTTTTTCTTTCGCTGCTTGCAGGCTCATCGAGTTCGGCGACACACCCAGCAGCGCGCTCACCCTCGAGGAGTTCATGACAGTCGACCTGGAGGAGGAGCAGGATCCACCATCCTTCAAGGCCGCCCGCAAGAAGGACAAAGAGCGTCTCCAACGGGTGCGTCCTTCTTCTTCTTCTTCCTCTTTTCTATATTCTTGCTTGGTTGGTGGCAGTTGATGGAGGAGGAAGCCGACAGCATCACCGAACTGCAGAGTCAGATCGAGAGGCAGCTGGAGAAGGACCAGAAGAAAGCCCCTCGGGGACGCCCCGCACGCCGCAAGCCGAGTGCCGCCTGCAGCGATCATCAGAAGGAGGCGGAGGACACGCACAGCTTCATCGAGGACGCGACGATCGGCGCGATACGCGACTGCATCAGCGGCGATGGCGGCCAGGAGGGGTCGACCGCAGCGGATGGGGTGCGCGAGCTGGGGCCGGACATCGCCAGCATGGGCTTGGTGAGCTCCCTCGACGAGGTGGTCGCGCGCACTGGTGGCGCCGCCTCCGAGGAGGTCGACCTCACCTTCGACGACATCGACGACGCCGAGCTGGACTCGTACATCATGAACGAGGATGAGATCAAGTACAAGGATGGACTCTGGCATAAGGTGAACGCTGCTTATCTCGCTGAAGTCAAGTGTAAGCAGCATTACCATCACCTCTCACTCTTGCATACTACCGCGTTGAGCATGATTCGTTGTTGATTAGTGAAGCAGGAACGGCTCGCGAAGGAGAAGGAGGAGGGTAAGCCAGAACGTCGACGGAGGAGGGCGACACGCCGCAAACAAGGAGGTGGCGCAGCGGGGAGCGCGTCCGCTGGTGAAGCCATCGAGAAGATGCTTCAGGAGCGCAAGATCTCGACGAAGATCAACTACGACGTGCTGAAGAGTCTCAAAGTAAGCCGTACCCCCGCTGAGAACGCCGCCAGCTGCACAACATCTCCATCCTCGTCACCACCACCACCAACATCCCCATCGGCGGGTAGCTACACTCTCAAAAGGTTCGTCCTCTTCATCCTCATTCACCTTGGAGAAACCCTAACACCATCATTATTTGTTGCAGACGTCGTCGTTCATCCGTCTGCAGTCAAGCAGACTTGAACCTCCTAACGGCCTCACCAGCCAGCACCAGCAAACGTTCCACTAGAGTGAACCTCACTCCAAAGCTCAGTAAACGAGGAGGTCAGAAGACAGCGAGTGTCGGTTTACCACTTGTTGATGAACCTTCCAAGGTGGAGGAGACCACCACCTCTAAGAAAGACGATCCAATGCGTACGCTACCTTCTTCTTCCATAGGCAGTCTAACAATAACAATTCTTGCTTACAGCTTCTGAGGATGATTACGACGAGGATGAGGACATCGACGAACCTGCGACGGAGGAGCTAGGTGTTATGCAACTTCTGCAGCAGCATCGCAGTGGTACCGGTGGCGAGGGATACGACGAGGAGGAGTGGTGAACATTTTCAGCAATGTGGATGGATTTTTCTACCTAGCCTAGCTTCTATTTATTAATCGAGAAATTTTGCAAATGAAGAATAAAGGGAATCAGTGTGGAGTCGAGATGGATATGGGGATAAAATCTGTCTTCATCCCCATTCCATTTCCATTAATTTTTCCCCATTCACACTCTATTTCGAATGTTTTTTTATCCATCCCTTCCACATTCCCATAGCCCTGTTACCGTCCCCGTCGTGTTTGAAGGTAAGCTAGAGCTAATTATGTAATTTCGAGCAAGTTGCACAATATTTTGAATTAGGTATACAATTATTCCTACTAGTTATTAAAGATTTAAAAAATGTAGTCAGAAACCAGAAGCTAGAAAAACGACACATTTTGTTTGTTTTTTTGTTGTTGTGGTTACCGTACTTTTTCAGTATTTACCGTGTCCATCTTTCGTGAGCTGTAAATATAAAACAAACGAGCGCTTGGAAGCGACCCAACAAAATGGTGGCATGCGTAATATGGTATGGTATTTGCATGCAGTTGCGCCGAGCTCTTCTATTTTCAGCCGCTGTCCCAATGAACTTTCGCATTGAAAATAGAATATCATAACACAAGGTGCATTCGTTGCTCGATGGCTGCTACCTTGCCACCAAATCGATGCGCAACAGCATCGTGTTATTTTCGTCGGTGTTGGCGACGGTGTCGAGCGCGATCAATTCGTTGTCAACCGCCGCCATGAGCGCCGAGGTCGCGCACCAGCAGCAGCAGCAGCAGCAGCAGCACCAGGTGGAGGAAGTCGTGGAGGATCCGGAGCCGTACGCACCTTGGAACTTCTCCTGGGTGGTGGACGGTGAGCTGGCGTGCATGGCGTGGCCGCAGACGACGCTCAACCTGGACTACCTGCACTCTGTCGGCGTGCGCCATCTTGTCACGCTGTCCGCGGAGCGTGTGCCGCCGATGGACGGCTACGGCAAGCTCGCGTGGACGCTCGTCGCCGTCGACGAGTTCGCCGAGCCGTCCCTCGACCAGGTGGTCCACTTCGCTGCCGTCTGCGAGGCGGCGCGACGTCGCCACGAGGTGAGACACCACCACCACCACCACCACTTCGACTCCATAGCGCTGACGATGATGATGCACTGCAGGCTGTGGGCGTCCATTGCCGGATGGGCCGCGGCCGGTCGGGCGTCATGGCCGCCTGCTACCTGGTGCACTTCCTCGGCTGCACGCCCGAGCGCGCCATCACCGACGTGCGTCTCGCACGCCCCAACTCCATCGAGACGCCCGAGCAAGAGCGCGTCGTCTTCAAGTACTTCGATCATCTTCGAGCCACCCAGTGATATCTACAACTTGCACTCGCGACGGCCATTTTGTCACCACAATGTTCTACCAGTTATCATTTTGTTAGAGTCACTAAAGTCTATAAGTACCGCAATCATCTTCAATTTTCTGGTTAAAAAAAAGGTAGCAAATTTAAATCACTGCTCTAGAAATCCTGCAGCAAATGTAAAGATGTAAGAAGAGAATATTCTCTAAAGCATATTCTCTCATAAGGCTTGTTTTTTTGTTGTTGTTTATTATAGTTCATTTAACTGAAGATCTTCAATATGTTCTAAAGATTTCGAAGTAATTCTGAGAAAGTTCTTCCAATGGAAAATAAGGTAAATGTCCCAAATATCGTCACTTCGTTTGAAAATCTAAATCAAACACCCGTTTCCAAATAACAATTATATTTAATTTCTATACTATGTGGAGCGCTAAAATTTCTTTTAATACCGAAAACTGCTTTCAATCGTGCCAGTGATTCGTAATCGTTATTGGTAATGACGAGAGAAGGGATAAAAAATGCATTGATTTGTTAAGACGTTAAGTTACAACAGAATTAAAATAGAGTGATTTTTAAAGTTAGAGTATAAGATTAGTAAACGTACTTCTTGTTAGAACAAATATTACAGGAAGAAAAGACTTGGTCAATTCTATATCCGACGAATTTTGCGACATTGGGGACATTTATACTGTAATCAGCCGCCATTTTCTAGTAAAAAACGTAGCAAATTTAAATGACGGTTCTAAAAACGCTGCAGCAAATGTTTACTTGCCTCAACAAGAAGCATAGACAAACAAAAGCACTACCAAAGTCTCTAAAATCCCTAAAATTATCGCCATTTTATGCCGGCAATTGTGGTACTTATTGTATTTAGTGAATTTGCAATTTCCATTGTGACAATATGAATGTAAACACAGAAAATGCACAATGGATTGCATGGTTTATATCGACTGTCATTTCGAAATATCAAATATGACGCGCTAATGCATTCGCTGGATTATTGAAAAACACGCGCGTGGAAAACGGTCGCATCCGGCCGTATGGTTAACTTAATTGGTTTGCATACACGCTGTCAACTAGATTCGATGTAATATGATAAGATTACCGAACATGAAGCGTGCTTATCGATCACGTACCGAAACTACAAGCACATTTATCATTTCTTGTCGAGCATATGACAAATGCGTGCGTGTAGTTTGCAATGCCGCCATGCATTGTTAATGCGCTGATGGGGCTGATGATTTGGGATAAGTGAGTTAGGAGAGCGCGTTTGGCGTCGTCCATTTGCTTAAAATGCGCGTCATGGCCGACCTTTCCAATACCACCACGACGTTACGTTGATCATTAAGCAGGATGCATTGCTGGGGGGGAGGGGGTCTTTTTCGCACGACGCAAGGAGCAAATCGACGCGCGCGGATAACATGCGCAATCATTGGGGATGCTGCGCGCATCGCGAACGCCGCCACTGCAGCAGCAGGAGCAGCGCGCGCGCCGGCTTTTCCAGTTCATCGCCGCCAACCGTCGTCGCCGTGTGTGTGTGTTCTCCTCTCGCTCGTCGCCCCAACTTGTTGCGAAACGTGATGATGTGCTGCTAGCATCCCCCATCGTAATGCGCAGGTAAATAGCTCTCCCGAGTGCGGTAGGTGGCGCTGCATGCGACACAACCTGTATATGAAGGGGTGTAGTCCCTCGGGAGACAACAGCAAACAGCATTTGTCTTTGTGCCCGCCAGCGTTGCGTAAAAATGCAATATAATCTTCCCATTTTCCGCCTCTCCACGCTGTGTTATTGTTCCGTTTCGCTAATTAGAAACAGCCGCGGGCGCGCCGAAAAATTTAATAAGCTAATTAATGCTGCACGCAGCGTGGATGAATTAATAAGGCGGCAAACGCGTGCCCTAATTGTGTTTATACAAGTAATTTTCTTCATTAACTCGCGTCGCGAAGACGCGCTTTAATTTCATCTGCAAATGCTGCAATTTACTGCTGCATTTCCTTCATATTCAATACAAATTCACTGCAATTTCAAGGGATTTTTGCAATCTTAATTTACTGCAACCAACTGTGCACATTCGTAAATATTTTTCATTCCGCTTTTAATCATTTCTGTTTCATAATGCTAACTGGTATTATAATTCACGACTTATTCTAATATTTGGTTTTTTGAATCTTTGCATTGCTGATTGGCGTTTACTTTGTGCGAAATAAAAGTAGTTGTTTGCGGAGTGCATTTGTTTGCGCTGGGAGCACGAATGGTTGCATACGATCAAATCCAATTCAAGAATGCTCCGATCGTCATTGAAAAGATGTGCTCATCAATCACACAAACGATGCGAAAGGGACGTACAAATCGTACAATTGCAGACCGAAATGAAATGTGTACAATGCGGACTACTGTCTGCTGGTTGGTACCAACCGCCATGCAATACAATTTACACAATATTAGCACTTGAATGTAACAAAGCGCTGGAAATGCAGGAAATTTCTTTTGCTAAAACGTCGTCATGCGTTTCTTGCGCGGATAATTGTCCCACAAACAAATGTCAATCTCGCAAATCGTCCTGCGTTTCGAAGGCAATCAAGCCGCATCTTTTTTTGCAAGCACGCAAAAATTGCTTCGGCAAGTCATCGTCAGCAGCGTCTTTTGTTTGCACGTGATTACCACCGCCGGCAGCGGCGTTTGATTTCTTCTCTCGCGTATATTTGTCTGCATAATCTGACATACCTTTTCACCCTCTATCCGATGGCAATGGGGAATAGTCTGGGAATTTTTTTATTGGCTTATTCGGCAGATACGAGTAAAATATTGAAGCTTTTTTTTTACAAAGTGAAAAGTTCCATTTTGAGTTATTCGCTAAAAACTGTTAAAGATAATGACTTTAAGTTTAAGAGTGTTTCTATGCATGGAATATGCATAAAGCAAACTAGGTTGGTCCATTTGTCATCACATTGCTGTCATATGAATGCACAGTCATTAGATCATAGAGAGGTAATCTTTAAATGATTTGTATGATTTGAATATTAAGTTCAATTTTAAGTTTTGTAAAGACAATGAAGCATTGAATAACTTCTTTAAATTTCGACTCTAAACAAAAACTGTGTTTGCAAATCGTAATTAGATGTCGTCTTACATACGATCTATGCATTAAAATTGAAGGAATACACCCGATTGCAGTTAGTCTCATGTTTTCATGCCGCGAACATTCGCATAAAGCTCTTGTACACGCCATTAGCAATAAAGCGGCCGCTAATCGCCGAGCTTTATTGCCGTTTCCGGTTCCGGTGCGCTTTAGTGCAGCTATGGTTGCAATGTTAATTGAGTTATACACTCTGCAACCAACTCTGCACATCTCAAACGTGAATGTAAACAAATTAAATTGGGGACGGAGGAGATCGTTTCGCATTTGTTTCCATTGCTAGTATGGTTGCCTATAGTAAATCTCTTCTTGTGCGTTTGTTGCGCGTTGTCTAACACTCAACCAAAGCCTTGATTACGTCGACAAGCCAGTCGACGCTGTGGCTCGGGGAATGGTAAATAAATTACGAGTCGCAACCCACCGTGCGCAACGCTCGAAGTGAGCTGAATTAGGTCGCATTCGTTGACCGCACGTCGCGCATAAAAAGCTCGCAGGACGTTGCTTTCTGCACCTCAGAAACGATTTCGCCAGCCGCATGCGCCCTCCTCGCATTGCCCATCGTCATGAAATCGAATGTGCAAATAATTAAAACCACGCTGTATGACTCGAGCATGTGTGTTTGGTTGCCTAGCCCTATTTAATATTTATTCATCGAATCGCGCTGATTTTGAAATTTCGCTGCGGGGAATTTAATTAACTCGTCCAACGTCGCGCAACAAACATCAATATTCCATTTGATCCACGCCGATGTAATTATGCCGTAATTTATATGCCAAAGTATAATAATCGCGGGCATTCGCGAAATGCGTTTCCCAGCAAGATGCGAGTAGCGGGATTGAAACAACCGGACTTGTTAGTTGTCCAACTTCGCGCAGTGCGCTTTTGTTGTGCGTTGCATTCAACGAACTGATGAACTCTTTTTTTTTGCCTCGCTCAAAGTGCGCGCAGCTTTCGCGAGAACATTGAAAACGTCTGAGCTCATTTCATATTAGATCTGGAGACGAAGCAAAAGTTATTGCAGTCTGCAATGCGCATTCGTCGCTCAAGTGGATGAAACAAAAGACGAACGAAACGCTAAGTGTTGTTACAATCTCTCAAAAGCGATGTCTAAAAATGTTGCGTACATTTCAAATAACATTAACGTAGATATGATTATCAAAATGAATTCTCATTGCATTAATCATTTACATGACCAATGCACAAATGCGAATACCGCAACTATGTTGGAACACAAAATTTCTTCTCATGAATGTCATCGTTACAAAAAACAATCGCCACACGTTATTGACAGTATGATGACGACTTTTCAAGCAGATTTAGTTGCGTTAGAAATAACGCTCAGTTTTAGTTAACGTTAAGTTAATTTATCGTTAATTTTGGAGAAATGAACCTTTTAACCGAATGAAGGATTAACGAAGTGAACTTTTAGATTAACTATGCCCATCTATGATCATACACTTGACGGAAGTGATTTGCGCAGGGTGATTGTGTTCCTGCTGCTCGTGGGCTGCGAAAGAGCTTCGCCAGCAGCGCACGAGGACGACTGCAGCTGCGTCAGCGAGGTTCTGCACCTCCAGCAGCAGCAGCAGAAGCAGAAGCAGCACCTGCAGGTGGACACCACCGAGGTGGAGTGTCGTTGCGCAGGTCCACGCTTCGTCGATGTGCCAGCGAACCTTTCGCGTGACCTCACCATCCTGTAAGCGACTTTCGTAGAGCATGCGTTTGATACACATGATTACGAGTTAAATTTCGAAACAATACAGACTTGGTTTGTTGCTAATTTCTCGTATAACACGACGTCTCAAAATTTTATCACCTTCTTTAAAACACATTTTAGAAATAGCCTTTAAATTTTGGTTATATTTCTTATCTCAAGTGTGATCTTGTTAAAACTAGGAATTCATCGATACACGTTTTTGCCGATATGATACCAATACCGATACGTTTGGGTTGAAATAAATAGAAGTCAATTTTTTGCCTTTTTATACAAAATTAGTTGAATTTAAAAAAATTAATGATCAAGTGTAACAAAATTTTTATTTTTTAAATCAAAACATTCTCAAATTTGGTGGTGAAAGACATAAACGTTTGAATAAGACGAGTGAATAGGTAAATCACCGTAAACGCATTTGGAAATTTCTTGACCAATACTTTGTACCGATTGTAATTATTCAAAAAGCATATGAAAGAGTGTATCAATATCTATTAGGATACAATTTTAGAAATCCTGATTTCATGATCAATATTATAAAATGTGCTTTAAATTTTAAATAATGATTTACCAAGAAAAGCTTGCATTTTGTTGTTTTTGTTTGTCTTGACAAAACAACACACATTGAAGAAACGAACGATTCAGTACATAAATGTTAGCTGTAAATCCACCAAACCACGTTGTAAGTAAAGAATTTCATCACATTTATTCTATACGATACCTGGCAAAAAGTACTCATTGAGTAAAAGTATCAGAATCGAAAGGAAACGTACTGGATTCCGTAAAGTATGTTTCGTGTCTCTAGTTTTACAAAGATACGATTTTGATCTCACAGATATGTTTACATTGGCTGTATCGGTTCGAAAATGTCGCCGAAAATATCGGTATCGGTAACGGATGCACTTCTAATTAAAACCACTTCAATCCACATCAAATTCAATCATGAATCAGTATTTTACACATCTAAGAAATGGCCTTGGGATGACTTTGTTGGGGATTGTGAAACGTGTGAATTTTCCGTATTTGTACTCGTTCGACTGACGTGCAGGCTCATCGAGGATGCTGGCCTCGAGGTGCTCCAGAAGGATGCGCTTCTACCGTACGGTACCACACTTCGAGAACTGTAAGTTTCGCAAATAAACGTTCACATAATTATACATTGAGATAGCATAACACAAAAGACATGTTATCTCAATTACTAGGTTTATTGCTGATGCACAAAGTTACGCGACAAATTTATTTACGAAATTTGCATTGCACACTTGTCCCAAGTGTCATTTACAATCAGTTTTAGCATAAATTCAATTATCATAAATTTCCATTGCACAATTGTATTCAGCAAGAAGAAGAAAATCAATCAATGTTTAGTTTTAAGCGTTGACTAATTTCTTTATCCAAATTGGAAAAAAGCCAAATTTTAAATTGTTTCTAACCCATGAAGAAATATTACTTTGCATGATTTCCCATTGTGCAAATGTGCGTTTTGAATAGAGAAGAAAACAAAGTGATATTTAGAAAAATGCATGAAACAATGCTTGAGATGGACGTTCTTCATAAATGCAATGCAATGATCACAAATGCATGTCGCACAATTTACGAGGAGCATAAAGATCATAAGCGCATAAGAAAAAAATTGTTTACCGGTTGGCGGATGAAATTGGCGCGCACAAGCTTTTAATGAAACTTAGCGAAAGAGCGCGATGTTGCGCAAACTGCGCCCGAGGGAGGGGGGCGGGGGGAGGGCGAAAGCAGCAGCTTGTCGTCGCGATATTAAAGTGCGCCAAGCGCGCTCGCGATTCGATTGCGCATGTTCGCAGGACGCTCGTCGGCCTCGAGCGCTTCCATCACTTCGAGCCGGGCGTCTTTCGCAATCTCAGCGAGCTGGAAACACTGTGAGTAGCCGCAGCCGCTCGCTAGGTGGCGCTCGAGAGCACCAATCGAGAGGAGGATTGATTGATTGCAGATACGTGCATCGCGCCCCCAAGCTGCTGAGCATCGCGCCGGCCGTCTTCACCGGCTGCCTGCCCAACCTCAAGATTCTGTAAGTATCCCACATGTTAGTTGGTGATGTAATGGTAATAGAGTCCGAATTATAGAATTGTCTAAATGTTTATCAACTCCGTTTGATCTCCGATTTGTTGTCACTTTTCCACTATTGAGCCTCCAAGTAAGATTATTTGAGCTCTGACGTCATTACTCAGAAGCCCTCTTAACGATCTTGAACACAACTTTTGAGGGACGCTTGACATCGTTGCACCAAAGAGTTCGATAACGAGAGAAGATCAAATCGGACCAATCTCGAACGGGTCGGAGTTATGCCGGCGGATACTATCTCTCTCTTTCTCCTCACTTCGTCTCTGTTCGTCTCCGA
>JAODFX010021499.1:0-10880 GCA_027580035.1 Dorylogaster longipes | reverse complement strand
TTTAGTTAGGATCTTTATAGTTTCCAGGGCTTGCAAAACACCAATTGTACCAGGTACTGTAAACCATGGTACTAGATATAATAAATTATTTAAAATACAGTACAGAATTGTCTTACTGGGACCTAGTACACCACTGTCACTACAACTATTCACAGTTTCAGGTGGTGGAGGTTGTGGATACAAACATCGATAGCAAGGCCCACCATTATAATTGTAAACAGTCAACTGTCCTTCCATTTGGAGAGCACTGCCTGCTACTAAAGGTAATCCATGTAAGACACATACATCATTCAGTAAATATTTTGTTACAACATTGTCAGAGCCATCAATGACAACATTGTACTGTTTCTTCTCAAGAATTTTACTGGCAGTTGTTGCATTGAAATGCTCTTGGATGGGTATGATTTCCACTGCAGTATTTATGCTAAAACATCAATGCATTCACAGTTATTAAGACATGAGAAAAAAGCCCCTTTTTTACCTTCGCAATCGCTCATATGCAGAGTCCACTTTTGCAAAGCCAATCATGCATTCAGAGTGTAATATTTGCCTGTGCAAGTTAGATCTATCTACGTCATCATTGTCTACAATCGAAACTGATCCAACTCCTGCCGCAACTAAATAATTTGCACATGGGCAACCTAGACCTCCCATACCAACAATGAGAACAGATGAATTTTTAAGCCACTTTTGGCCTTCCACATTATGTGATGGCATTATAATTTGGCGACTATACTTTATGATTTCCTTGCTTGATAAGTCCTTGTTAAATTTATTGCTATCCTCGGGGCACTATAAGAAACTAATCTCAACCAAAACAAACTTTTTTTAGTCTTAAGTTATCTTTAAGCAACACGTACGTATCCCTGTTTTAGTTGATATAAGGCAACTTCTTTACGTCTTAACTCCTCCTTTTGGCTGCGAATCTCAGTTTCTAGTTTTTTCACTTCTGAATCTACATCACCCATTGTAACTTTTGAAAAGAAAACGAACCAAAGAATTTTAAACTCTTCTACTAAAAATATTTGCCCAGCTGCTATTCGCCATTTGACATTTGACAACTTTGACATTCATCCGGAATGTCAAATACCAGCTGACTAATTTTAAATAATGACACTAGATAAACAAATACCTCCGTAATTCTTCATAAATACAGTTTGCAATAGGTTTTCCAACATCCTCTTCGTTGTAAATGATCTGGCCATGCAAACAGTTCATTTTGACGATGCCATTATCCACAAGCGTTAAACTGCCGACACCTGCGCCAGCCAAATAAACTGCACACACGCATCCCAATGATCCACATCCTACCAAAAGCACTGATTTGTTCTTCAGACTGACTTGCATCCTGTAATTTTGCATAAGAAATATCTGACGGCTGTATCTTGCGATTTCTCTTGTGGACAGATGCTTGTTATACTTGTTTGTGTCGACTACATCGCTACTGTTCTATAATATGCGAAAGAAATAAATACTTAGTTACGCAAGAAAGTTGTTAGTTTTTTTGCAGTTTACCGAATGAGATGTATTCTCTTGTGTTCGTTTAAGTAATTGTTCTTTTTCCAACAGTAACATTCGCAATTCTTGTATTTCTCTTTGCAGGTTCGCCATTAATTTATAAAACACTTAACATTTACATAAACCACTTACATTCCGTAAACATTATTATTTTAAAGCTGAGACAACTTTAATATAACAAAAGCGGGACCAGATATTGTAAGTTTCATTCAACGGTTAAGATCTTTTTTTCCTACTTAATAATGGTTCTATTCGTTCTATTGGTAAAAAAATGATAAAGATTTAATTTTATTTTTGGTATTTGGTTTTTAGCCAGTAGCAAATTTTGAATTTTTAACGCAATTTGTCAGTTTGACAGACTCATGTTTAATATTGACGTTATGGCAACAAAGCAAAAATATTGTTCAAATATTTATTAAAAGAGTATTCAACAGTAAGTATGTGTTTTAAAAACGAAGTGAATTAAACAATCTTGCTTGTACAAATAAGTGCACTGGATTAACATAGCAACAATGAGGTAAAAGTGTATGCAACAAGCTGTTAAAATCCCTGATCACAGCCCAGATAATGTTAAAACGTATGAACGCAACGGCGCTGGTTCCTTTTAAAACACGAGTACATTCGACAATGTACTTGCCCAAAGAGTAATCGAGATGAGTTTCAGCGGCGCTCTTCTTCTCTCTACTTGGCGAGCTTCGACGGTGACAATCCCAAACCGACGGAGAGTGGTATGCTGACGGCGGTCTTCTTCTGAACGGAGTCGATCACCGAGTTGCCGTACTTGACCGTGTTGGAGACGGCGCCGAAGAAGTGGCCGATGAGACCCTGCGACGGCGACCGACTCTCGACGTGCTTCTCACCGATCGTGGCGACCTTGAGGAACTTGAGCACGACGTTGTTGAAGGCGTCGGGCTTCTCCTGGTGCGGGAAGTGGCCGGCGTCGTCGATGATCTTGACGAAGAACTTCTCGCAGTAGTCGGTCGACTGGACGACCCCCTCGAGGCGTGCGTGCTGCGCCTTCGCATTGCCGGTGATAAGCAACGTCGAGGCGCTGATCTGGGGCGCACGCTCGTCGATGCGCGTGAAGGGCAGGTTGCGGAAGTAGTTGATCGGCCCCGTCCAGTCCTCCTTGCGCGAGAAGGCGTACTTGTACGCCTCCACGTAGGTGTTGCGCTTGCCGTTCGCGTGCAGGTGGCCGAAGTGCTCGCTGATCACGCCGATGTCCTCCTTGAGTGCGTCGATCTCGGGCAGGTAAGGCAGCTGGCTGAAGGTGAGCCACTGCAAGTCGAAGCAGCCGGGCGCTGCCGCCGCCGTCTGCCAGTAGAGGTTAGGATGCGGGCAGGAGACGCACACGAAGCGGTCGGCGAGCGTCGGCTCACGGTGCACCAGGTACCAGCCGAGCAGCGCACCCAAATCGTGCCCGATGAGCGTGCACTTGGTGACGCCGAGCGCATGCACGAACTGCTTCAGCTCGTCGACGATCGCCTCGACGCGATACGCGCTGCGCCACGCCGGCTTGTCGGAGTCGCCGAAGCCCTTCAGGTCCAGTGCAACCACGCGGAAGTGCTCGCTGAGTGCGCTGATCTGCGATCGCCAGCTCAGCCAGCAGTCGGGGAAGCCGTGCAGCAACACGACCAACGGCTTCGTCTTCTCGCCTGCCTCCACGTAGTGGAACTTCACGCCCTACCAATTCATTTCAATCGACATTGTATATTGTCGTATAGGTGCGTAAGGTAAATGTCGCAGTATTCGTCATGCTAACGCAATAATCGCAATAGGAAGTCTAATGTAAGTCCATTCTTCCTACAGTCTTTGTTCTAATGAGAAGTATGTTTCATAATCTTATACTCTTTTAATTTTAAATACTATTATAAACAAATACTAATTGCCAATTGTTGTAACTTAACGTCGTAACGTCTTAACGAATCATTGCAATTCTTTACCTTTTCTTTCGTTATTACTAATGACCGGGTGTTTAATTTACGAGATTTTCCAGCGAAATGACGAATGCCTCAGTGACGAATACTGGGACATTTATCTTGTACTTAATCTATACTTTAATATAATTCATGTTTTGACAGATTAGATAATTAATATTTGATATTTTAGTAGCTTCAGTATAAGCTGCTAAGTGAAACTTAAGTAATTGGAACGTGGTTAAATTTAATTAGCTCTTTATTTCAAACATTTGTTTTATCCTTTTGCATTTCCTATGGAAACAGTAGTGAGTCGTCTTGCTTGATCTGCTCTTTCATAAACAATCCAATTGTTCAAGTTGTTTATCGAATTGCAATAACATTAATGGTGGATTGGATCCGATTAGGCGTCAAAACATTGCAAGTGGCTTATTGAGAAATGAACGTGTGACATCAACAAGTAAAATAATCTTACAAAAACAAACGTCTTGCGATATGATTTATTGAGGGACAACCAAACGTGCACGGTTCTTCACGGTAACCCAAAATACCAATAATACATTACCAAAATAAGAAAGTTAACTTTTTAAATAACAAGTTATCAACATTTACTTATTTTATATCAATTCTTAATCCAAATTTGTTGATAAATCGAATATTACTTGGTCTCTTGAGCAACGAATTAACGAAGCTCCACTGTATAACTCCAACAGCACAACTCATGTGAATATTAATTCAAAATGGCTACCCCATTTTGTTCTACGCCATTGAAATGATCCGATTTACATTTGAAATCTGATATCAAGGCAAATACTCAACTTGATATCATACAGGTATCTATTAAATTTCATGTAAACAGTGATAGCATTTTTGAGACGATGAAATTTACTTCTAGTAACCAAACCTTTGTGAAAAATTTTCCCATGTTGATTAAAAATTTTCTCCATTTCATTCTTTTTTTATCACCTAATTAGAAATAACCAACCTTTAAATGCTGGATAATATATTTTATCGCTCAATAATAAGCAACATAAATTTATAGATATTTAGAAAATGAATTCAAGCTTTTTTTCTCTCTGTGCGTGAATAAACCGTGCAGGAAAAATGAACTCAAAGAAAGGCCCCAAATTTGTGATTCATAAGAATTTGTAGGTGTTTTACACGTACTGAAACTTTATTTAATCCCACGTGATTTCAGATCGTCTCGAGTCTCGAGGAATATGCAGGATAACTGGAGCAAGGTTTAAGAAACCAAGAGATTACCTTGAGCTTAACGTATTTGTGCTGGCCCAACGTGGTATCGACGAGGCAGTTGGGCGGATTGTCGCGCATCTCGACGGTGAAGAAGCCGCTCGGATTCCAGGCCCACTTCGTGAAGCGTTTGATGATCACCCAAGCGCCGAGCACGACGGCGAGGACCTGCATGCGGATGAGGTCAAGCAGGCATACGTTGACGATGACGGCGGACGACGACATGCTGCAGGAGAGAGCGGACGGCTCGCAATGGCTGCCGACGCCGCCGGACAGTTCCAAACTGGCGATGACAGTTGAATCAACTGCGATCCGCGACCGCCGCCATCGCCGCCGCCGAGCTGCGTACTCCGCTTGTTGTGCCTCGTATCTCGACAAAGGTCAACATCAGCGATAAGTGATAACGGGCAGATTGCGCGCGGTCCTGGATGCGGTTGCGCTCAATGAATAATCGACGTCAACAGGAAAACTCCGTCGTTGCATCGATGAATGTGCGTAGTCAGGGGGAGAGGGGACTCTCCCGCCTCACAAGTGGTTCACTAAGAAACGGAAAAATTGCGGATAAGGTAAATGTCCCAAATATTGTCATGCTAAGGCAATACAGTAATACCCCGCTTTATGCGAGGGATACGTTTCGGAAAAAATCACTGAAATTCGCGTATATCGAGATTTATGATTAAATACATACAATCAAAATTTATGGAGAAAAATACGAATCATTTTAATCATACGAAGCGAGGATTCCCGCGACAATAGAGAAGTTGATGACTACATTATGTTTATACATAATCTTTCTCGTAACGAAAAGCATTAGAGCGCGAAATTTGAAATTCACGTTATAGTGAAACCATTGAATAAAGATACTACTATCTTTATTCAATGGTGAAACCGCGCACAACGGGGTCGCGTAAAGGGGGTTATTACGGTATTCGCAATAGAAAGTCGGATATAGAATTAACCAAGTGCATTCTTCATTTAATATTTGATCTAACGTGAAGTATGTTTAGTCTAACTTAACTTTTAGTCTAACTTAAAAAAAATACTCTTTTAATTTTAAATATTATTTCATACAAATTGTAATTTCACACTTTTATGTTAGTATTTGTCTTGCGAAAATATGGTTATTGTTGTAACTTAACATCTTAAGGAATTATTACAAGCCTTTACCCCTTGTTTCGTTAATACTAACAACGATTACGAATCACTGGCACGATCGAAAGCAGTTTAAGTCACAGGCACATGGAATCACTGCTTGCATCATAAACATCGTTCGGTATGAAAAGAAATTATTGAAGTAGTTCCGTGATATGCTTCCACGTTGTATATAAATTGAAAATAACTATAATTTATCACCGGTCGCCTAATTTATGAGATTTTCCAGTCACGATAAATTGGTCAGTGACAGTATGTGGGACATTTACCTTATTCTAATTATCAATTTTGGCAAACGATTTTTACTCCCTCCCCTAGACAAAGTCATAGCTACGCTCCTGAATTGAAGTGTATTGTAGCAAGCAATTTTTATTATCTGGTACGTATTTTTTTCGTTTGCGCTACTCTTACAATTAGTATCAACTGCATCTTTTATTAGATGCCAGCAAGGATCGATATTCCTACATGCTGACAACCCGATGATTGTGCGCTTTGGAGACGAGAACTAGTTCCTGAAAAGAATTGTTTATTAAAGTACTTCTAATCTTTTCATTCTTACAGATTCGAAAAAATACTAAAAGTGTGTCTAAAAATGATAAATTTCTGAAAAACCCACAAATATGCATTACAAAATTATCTGTATTCTCAAAACTAATCATTCGGTTTAAGAGTTCTGTACTAATTCAGTGTAACATGCGTTACAAAATTGCAAATATTTTCTAAACCAATCATCATAATTCAGAATTATAATCTTTTGATTCTAGCCGCACCGGAACTTCTTTGAAAGTGCACTCAAAATTGATCTTTTTTTTAGGAATTTGAAAATATGAGAATATTTCCTAAACCAATAATCCGAATTCAGAGATACATACATAGATTAATAGAACAAGACGCACCCTTTAATACACTTGTAACCTGTGGATTCTAGCAGCGCCGGAAAACCTTAAAAAGTGCGCTCAAAATTGATCAATTTTTCAGAATCTTGAAAACATGCGTTACAAAATTACGAATATTTCCTAAACCAATTATCCGAATTCAGTGCTATATACTCAGATTAATAGAAGAAGAGTCACTCCTTAATACAATTGTAATCTGTTGATTCGAACAACGCGGGTAGTCCTTTAAAAGTGCGATCAAAATTGATCAATTTTTTTAGAATTTAAAAAACAAACATTACAACGTTGCGAATATTTTCTAAACCAATCATCAGAATCAGGAGTTATATACTTAAATTAATAGAAGAAGAGTGATTCTTTAAGTCACTTGTAACCATCTGATTCTAGCATCCCCTGAAGGCCTTTAAAAGTGCTCCCAAAATTGATCCGTTTTTGAATTTTGAAAACATGCGTTACAAATTCGCGAATATTTCCTAAACCAATCATCCGAATTAGGAGATATATATGCATATTAATAGAAGAAGAGTAATTGTTTAAGAAACTAGTATTCAATTTGATTCTAGCAGCCCCAGAACTCCTTTAAAAGTGCTCTGAAAATTGATCAATTTTTTATAACTTTGAAAACCTGCGTTACAAAATTGCGAATATTTCCTACACCAATCATTCGAAACAGGAGTTATAGACTTAAATTAATAGAAGAAGAGCGATTTTTTAAGGAACTTGTTACGTTTTGATTCTAGCAACCCCAGAAGTCCTCTAAAAGTGCTCTCAAAAATGATCAATTTTTAGAATTTTTAAAACATACTTTACAAAATTACTTATATTTCCTACACTAATCAGCCGAAACAGGAATTATATATGCGTGCTTATAGAAGAAGAGTCATTCTTTAAGGCACTTGTAACATTTTGATTCTAGCTGCTCCAGAAGTCCTTTAAAAGTGCTCTGAATATTGATAATTTTTTTATAATTTTGAAAACATGCGTTACCGAATTGCTTATATTTCCTAAACCAATCATCCGAAACAGGAGTTATATATTTAATTTAATAGAAGAAGAGTGATTCTTTAGGGCACTTGTAACGTTTTAATTCTAGCTGCCACATAAATCCTTTAAAAGTGCTCTCAAAAATGATCAATTTTTTAGAATTTTGAAAACATGCGTTACAAAATTGCGAATATTTCGTAAATCAATCATCAGAATTAGGGGTTATATATTCAAATTAATAGAAGAAGAGTGATTTTTTAAGGAACCTGTTACGTTTTGATTCTAGCTGCCCCAGAAGTCCTCTAAAAGTGCTCTGAAATTTATCAATTTTTTAGAATTTTGAAAACATGCGTTATAAGATTGCGAATAATTCTTACACCAATAATCCGAAACAGGAGCTGTATATGCTCGTTTATAGAAGAAGAGTCATTCTATAAGGCACTTGCAACGTTTTGACTCTAGCAGCCCCAGAAGTCCTCTAAAAGTGCTCTGAAATTGATCAATTTTTTAGAATTCTGATAACATGCGTTACAAAATTGCGAATATTTCCTACACCAATCATCTGAAGCAGGAGTTATATAAGCATGTTTATAGAAGAAGATTCATTCTTTAAGGCAATTGTTACGTTTTGGTTTTAGAAGCTCCAGAAGTCCTTTAAAAGTGCTCTGAAAATTGATAATTTTTTTAGAATTTTGAAAACATGCGTTACAAAATTGCGAATATTTCCTACACCAATTATCCGAAACAGGAGTTATATATGCATGTTTATTAAAGAAGAGTCATTCTTTAGAACAGTTGTAACTTTTTGATTTCAGCAGCTCCAGAAGTCCTTTAAAAGTGCGATGAAAATTGATCAAACTTTCGCTCTAAATTTAGTATTTCGGACTTTTGCGCAAATGTTCATGGGTGCACAAATAACTGTTATGCGCATGCGCAACATATGCACTTGCACAGCGCTGGCACGGCTGGCACCACCAGCACCGCGGGCGCCCGGCACAGTCCAGTTCAGTAGACCCCGTGTGTTTGTCGCGGTAGGTTGTGCGGATCGCCCCAGCACTGAATATTACGCTTTTTATTTTAGTTTGCCACTCCAATGTTTAGCGATTTTCTACACCACTGTTAGCATCAACTGGAATTTTTCGAGTTCCACGATGAACATGTTGATCATCTGAACGACCGAAACACGTATGCACGCTGCCACATAACCACTGCGGGCGAGAACGAATTCTGAATAATCAATTTACTTTTCACCATGATTGATAAAAAGAAAGGCAATGAAAACAAAATGAACTGTCAGGTATGAATGCATCTATGTTGTAATGTATAATATATGTAATTATACTCTCTGCTCTACTTTTAGTTTTCTTTCAGTTGATAGACACAGTGGCTGGATGCCTGCCTGATGACACATGATTGGTAGGTATTAAGTGTATCAAGGAGCATTGCAAATTTGATCACAGGCAGCAATTTTTATTAATGCTGGTAATACAAGTAGTAATTGTTTTTCATATCATTATTAGAATCATCCTTATCTGTTTATTGTAATTTTCAATGTGCCATTAACAGTTTGATATTTGAATATTTAGATGTTAAAATAGGTAATCTGATCTATTTGAAAATAATTTGTGATCAAAGTATATCTATTTGAGGTAATTGAATAACAATTTTTTTTTACCTAAATAGGCTTAGGGTATGTACATTTATGTTAAATATAATTGTTGTCATTTATTGCAAAGTTCCAATGTGCTTTCTCTTATTTTCTTGCAGATATGATGCACGTTGAGTTGCCGTCTGTTTCATCGACGTCAATTTTCATCTTCGGCCGTACAAGACTGCACTGTGAACAACATTTGACGAGTATTTGCCGCTTTGAACATCATGTTGTTAGTAGTCCTAACAGAGAATAGCGTTTCGTTGAATATTAATTGGCGGCATAGCATATGCTTCCTATTGTTTGCTTACACACGTTTAGTATAATTTAGTATAGGTCAGTTTAATTTAGTATAATTGGCGGAAGATATGTACGAAGAGCTTTTCATATGTTTTTATATGAAATGTTATTATGTTCAAACACTCTCACACTCTAATGCTCAATTTACTATATTTGCTTTTACGCAGTAGCTATCTATAATAACTTTTAGAGCAATACCAACATTAGGAATAATGCTTTAGATGTCTTAGGATCTTCACATTTTCACAATCTTTTTTAACTTGAAATGTTTGAAAAGAATTCTAAGCTCTTAAGCTTATTAACACACATACCTATATTTGCGCCATAAAAAGACACACATACAGCAGATATTGCAAAAGAGCTCACTCACAATTTAATGTTTAATTCACTACCTATGTTTGCTATTAAGTAGTAGCAATAATAAGGTTTCGATCAATTCCTACATGGGAGATATTGCATAATATGTATTAGAATCTCAACAATTATAATCTTATCTAGGCTTGATATAATTGGAAAGAATTCTCAGTTTTTAAAATTGTTAGCAAGCATATTTTAGGCATGAATTGCTGAAGGAAGCTGATGAGGCATTTGAGAAGGATTTTTAGCAGCTTGAACTGCTAGGAATTTCATGTACACAGATGTTGTTTCAAAACTTTTGCAATTTGTTGATAGACAAATATTATAAACATCAGCTAAATTTTAATCTTAAATTTACTAAGCATATATTGCAAAAGAGTACACTCACACTGTAATACGTATTTTTAACTGGATACTACATTATTATGTTTGCCTTTAAGCAGTAACTATAATAATTTATTAAGTAAGATTGAAGTTAGGTAAATCTCACTGCTTTTATGAAGTGACTTTAATTACTTTTAGAGCAATACTACAGTTAAGTATGTTAAAATTTCTACATGTTCATAATCTTATGTACACTTTAAACGTTGCAAAAGAATTGTTAGCCTATAAGCTTGTTAACAGCCTTGTGTCAAGAACAACTGGTTGACGCAGAATAGGTCTGAAGATGCATTAGTGAAGAATATTTGGCATAGGAAGAACTTGAAGTGCTAGAAATTTCATGTACACATGAAATACTTGAAAACCCGTTCTAGGTAGTTAATAGGTATGTGTTATGCATAAACATCAGGTCTTTTAATCTTAATAGACGGCACAAATTTTCTAAGCACTTAACGCATGTTTTAATATGTTTTC
>JAODFX010021388.1:0-10572 GCA_027580035.1 Dorylogaster longipes | reverse complement strand
GGTGCGGGCGATGAGCAGTGCGCCGAGGGACCGCTCGAAGCGCTCCTTCATGCGGTGCACCTGCTGGTACGCCGCGGATGCCGAGGTCCCCAGCGCCTCTGCCAGTTGCTTGTTTGTGCACATGCTCCGGGTGTGCATCTCACCACACCTGCTAGCATATGCTATAAGAAGGCAAGCAAACGCTGTCGCCTGCGGAATGATTTTGAGGAATCCGCAGGCAGACGCTACAGAACTATACAAAAAAACTTACAGACCTAATTCATAAACTAATAGATAAAATTTAGCAATTTTCCGCATACCAATAAACAGATTATATATTATGAAACATTAGCTTTAGAAAAGAAAAATCCAATCCACTTTACAGAAATGGATTGTCGGAGTAAGCACAGAAGTTATTAAGTACTAAAGTTAACCATTATTTCTCCACTTGGCAAGCTTGTGACACTCTTCAAATAAAGGTCAACTTCAATTACAAATTACAGCACGCTCCTAAACAATTCGCATTTAAAATTTTCAGCATGGATTGCACCGTTTATTTCAATATTCGATCGCAGCAGCAAAAAGTTCGTTAATTCAAAGTCCTCTTTTGGACTTTCTGCCAGCTTTTTGGGATTTCCTCCCACTGTGCGCGACGACGGCGGTGGCGGCCGTCGTGTCCTCGATCAATGTTTATTACATTTCCACGGACGGCGAGCGAACCACCGTCTCCCGTTCCGCTGACATCCGGCAGCCCGAACGCAATGCGGAGTTTGTCATTTGCACTCGTCTACTTTGAAGTGGAAGTTTTAGGTGGATGGTCCGTTCGCAATATGAAACTGTGCGGTTTTGGATGCGCTGGAAATAGAACATTTGTCTTGAAGACAGCATGGTAACCTTCAATCCTCAAGAAAACGAGAAGCAAAGAAGAATGAAGGAACGAGAGTCATAGATTTTGCAAATACCACTATACATAGTGACAAATAAACTTAGTACCTTTACTGTCGATCATGCTTACGTATGCCTGTTTGCTGGAGAAGATATGAGGATTGATATTCTTATTTGGTTAGGGTATATTTATTACTATGATTAGAATTCATAGCTAGCTTTTACATATAAATAAACCGTTGGAAGACTATTTAGATCTAACGTAGTTTCATTAACCCAGGTTGCTACGCATTGCGATGCGTCTGCTTGAAGTATCCTTATAAAGAAAACTGAGGGAAACACATGATTTTCAACTTTCGTTCAAACATCCACATTGTGCCTTCAAGAGTACTAAATATAGAATTTTCCCAGTGCAGCATTAAATTCAATTAATCCTTGCGACGAAAACGACGAACACCTAAAGTCGAAGAGAAATCCACTAACTAACTATTCCAAGATTGTCGTTCAAACTCGCCCAAAACGTCGCTCAAACATCCCGTAATTGTCGCTGAGACATTCCTAAAATATTGTAAAGTCCTATTGTAATGCATTTAGCGGACAATGGAGACGTCATTCTTGGTGAAGTGCCAAGAACACGAAATTTCATTTATTTCCTAAATTGTTAGCTCTATCTTTTATATAAACAAATTCAGATACTCGTAGGTCTGTGTGGCTTGAATAATCAATCACCCTACTTTATAATAAGACGTAATTAACTTGTAAGGTCGCTTAAGATAAGCTTGTTTTTTGGCAAAAAGTAGGATCCTCGATTTTCTTTTCCTGTTACCAGCTGCAGTGAAATTTATTATATTTATTATTATTATAAAATAATCCACATCTGCGCGCGTGCTGTTTTTGGTTGTGTCAGCGCGATCTAACCGACTGGTTGAAACGTGCCCGGCCATAATCTGGAAACCAACCACAAAGCATGTGGCGACGTGGCATGCAGTGAATCTAACGTCGCCGCATACCTCATCGCCTTGTAAACATCGCAAACCAACAACAGCACGCAAAAACCAAACAATAACAACGCGAGAATGCAGCAAGGAAACGTCGTCAGCAGCCGGGCTGCTGCTGCGTTTGGACAGCGGCGACGTCGGCATGGCTGGTGCTGCGACGAACACGCGGTGCAAGCTGGGCACGCGCCGCCTTCGCCTGGCGCACGTTTCCATCGACGAGCTTCAGGAAGCGCTTCTGCAGCGCGTCGATGTAGTCCTCGTACTCTTCGCGTGTCACGATCACGTGCACGCGGCCGCCGTCTTTGACGGCACGCACGTCGCGCATGATCGCGCGCAGCTCGTCGAGGATGGCGTCGAACTCCGGCTGGGCGTCATCGCCGTAGTACTCCACCATGCGGTAGCGCACCACGTCAAGGCGAACCGAGATCACGACGAAAGCGTCGAAAGCGCGTACGTGGCGCATGTCGACGAGGTCCGGGTCGACGTCACACACATCCTCCTCCTCCTCCTGCACCTGGTGCGTCGGTGGAAGCAGGTGGTCGTCGTCGTCGTCGTCATCGTCGTCCTCCATGGCAGCGGCGTGGCGCTCATCGAGTGTTGCTTCCAGCTGATGTGCCTTCTCCAGCAGCGTGGAGCGCAACTCGCGCACTTCGCACGCGTCTGCGCTGTGGGCGAAGAGCGCAAGGTTCTGCTTGAGCTCTTGCCAACCGAGAGCGTCGCCGTCGCTTGCCTGCACACGGTTGCGGAGATCTTTGTACCAGCCGATGAGGTCGTCGCCGACGACACCGACGATCTCCGGCGAGCTTGCGTCCTCGTCGTGGTCGTGGTCGTCGTGGCGGCGGCCGTGGTGGTCGTAGCCGGCGAGGTCCAGCGAGCTGGGACACTTCTCCAGACTGACGATCGACGTGGTCGTGAAGAGCGGTGCCGTCTTGTTCTGACGCAGCCGGTGCAGCCGCGAGCGCACCGACTTCGCCCTCCTGCTGTTCGGTTTGCCGCGGGGCGGCCTCGCGAGCTGCGCGCCCATCTTGTGTCTCGCGACAGACTGCGCCGCGGCGTTTCTCGCCAGCGCGGACACACGATCGCCGATAAGATAAGCGATTGGTTATTCGAGGTATATGGATCCAGTCAAACGGTGCGTTTCCAGTAAATGCTCGCCGTGCACTTCTCCGGCTTCGATGTAGATAATACTCTCACCTTTCGTTTATCAATTCCGCGGCTAGCTGGAACTCCTTGACGATTCATAGATGTCACTAGGCATGGCAATTATTAATCCATATTCGATATCAGTGGCGTAACTACATGCCTTTTTTTATCGCCACGAAAGCAGCATTCGTTTACTTGCAAAGAATTAAATTTTAAATTTGTCAATACGTGCTTTTTCTTTCGATAAGTCGGAACAAATGACAATAAGAATACGTTGGCTATTTGCAAAAATGTTCGTCGAATGAGCGAATTGTTTCTTCATCGGAAAGCGAATTTCATTTTGCAAAACCTACTGGCTTTTAATATTCCGAAAAAATCTACAGCGTTTAATTGAACCAACGCCACTGAAACTTCACTGTTTTCTTCAGACTTGTTTCTTCGTGTAGATTCATGACATATTGTTCAACGACACGTTGCGCGATTAAATATTCATTTCGATACAATTTGTGTTTTGAAACTTTACTTTATTCTATTTGGTTATACGCATTTTTCCGAAATAAACACGTTTTTCGGACTTGAAAAACTAGTATGTTTTACAAAATGGAATTCTCTTTAAAACATTCAAATAAATTCATATCATGCTTCCTTAACGCATTGCGTATTCTTCTCTATATGTTAGTTACGCCACTGGAATGATCCCACCAACAAGGTACAGATTATTTCCACCATGTTCACCAAATCGGATGGAAGTCGAGTGTATAGATAGATAAGAAATGAAGCCAGCTACTGATGATACAATGCCGCAATACGACGGAATCGTACAATAGGATTGAACAACTTATTATCAGTGAAAATCAAAAGTGGCCACGCATGATCCAATACTGCAGTTGTGTTAAATCCATCGAATGGAGATATTGCGTCGCCAAAAACGAATAAAAAGAGATTGTTATCAAAGCTGGTGGACGTTTAAAAACAAGTTCGAAACTTCAATTTGAACACTCGTTCACCTAGTTATTTCTTCAACATATTGCATGCACATTATTTCACACGTTTTGTACAGTATTTGAAGAAACTAATGCATGAAAGGGCGAAATCTCAAAAACTATCCAAGGCTTTGTATTCATTGTTTAGTCTCCACCCTCCACACCAATGGAACGAAGTTGTGCACCCCTGTGCAAGTGTTAGCCTTGAAAAATTGAGAAGCCGTCGTGGCCTACGTGACCAAAGATACGACCTCGAACGGAGGGTGACTTCTTGATGCAGACATTCAGCATTTTTTTCCATTTTGGGGAGAAGTGGTAGTAGACGATCTTAGGTGTAGGCACTTTTTAGAGAATACAATTCACTTCGTTCAGTTTCATCGAAGCGTTTACACCATCGAACGGGTAGTTCGGAGCTTCCGATCCGTTATTCAGTTTCAAGCGCGACGACTGTCGACGTAATCGTGGACCGATATTTCGTTTAGTGACAACAATGTGCACGAGTTTGTCGGTTTACAACGCAGGCACACACAATGTACATTCATCAACGATTCAACTTGATCAGTTGTGCACACACACGATCAAATTTCATCAAATTTACTCAAATTTCATCGGATTCAATCAATCGTCCTGCGGCGTTGCATCGTCAGTAGCTGATGTTAAAGTAAGAATGACCTTAGTTTAATTGCATTTATCACCAAGAGTACATGGTTCTTCCCGATAGAAGAAAGGTTGTTATATAATGCATTGAATACTGTCTAACTTTGCCACCGATAGTTTCAGAAAAGGTGGCCAAATTTATCGCAAAATAGGTAATTTTCGGAAAATTCAGATTAATAAAAATTCGAATTCAGATATTATTTATTCAGATTAATTCAGATTTTATTTATTGATGCGTATAGAAATCACTCTACACATAAATATTGATAGTTATGGCCAAAAACCAATATTAATCTGCTCTTAATAATGCTAGCAAATGGAAAATGGAATTGAACTAGCTTTTAAAGGGTAATTTAATGTGTATTACCAATGATGAATGAAATGAAAGATATTAAACATAATACAGATTTACTGTATTTGCCAACCCTTAAATACTGCAATGGCCAACATAGAAAGGTATGAAAAGTACTCATGGTTCCATTTATTTATTAGATAGGATTATATGTGAACTAAATGGAATTTATAAGCGTGGCCAACTTTACATGATTGGCGTTGTAGCGTTTGGGACTCATTTCGCCCTGATTGAAGTCCAAAACAAATGCGACAATAAAAATATACACAATATGTATTTATTTTTGGCGCCACGTACAAAAAAAAAGGAATAATATCGTGCATTCATATATAAACGCACGCTTTCGCAATATAGTCTCTGAATGGCAGGGAGTATCGACTGTTATTGAATATAAGCAGCAAGTGAGTTCAAACCTCGGTTCCCGCATAACGATCGGGCGTAAGCATAACGTTGTTCAACTGTTCGACAGCCTGTCGAACCTCACCGATCGCATCAGTCTTAGCACCGCAAACAATCGGATCGGTGGACTCGATCTGCTCCAGGCGGGTGAGAGCCGAGTTGAGGGCATCCGCGAGCGCCTGGAACTCGGGGTTGTGGACCTGCCACTCGTGGCTCTCGTTGATCTGCGTCTTGAGGATCTCAAGATGCGCGAGCGTCGCGTCGATCAACTGCAGGTGTTGCGCGTTCGTTCGGCACGTAGTCTTCAGCGTCGCGCACGCGGCATGCACGCGTTGAATGATCGCCAACCTCTGCTGCTCCGCACGCTCGCTCAGGCCGCCTTTCATGCGCTCTAGCTTGATGATCATCGCGATGAGACGCTCGTCTAGCTCGCTGCTCTTCCGCGCATCGCCGCCGTCAAACTCCTCCACAGCATACCTGAGTATATTCGCCTCTCGATTGAGCGTCGCTAGCAAGTGATCGGTGTCGTCGTCCGCGCACGCAAAATTCGGGCAGCTCTGGTTGGCCTTCAGGCCAGGCTGGTCAGCTGGCACGTAGATCGAAACTGCACGACGCCGCCGCTGCTCGTCGTCGAGCAGTGTGCCCAAACCAGTGTGGATCTCCCGCAGGATGCGATACACCTGCTCGGACTCCTTCAGCCGGCCGTGGCGCACCTGAACGGCAATCTTCGCAAACTGCATGTGGAAGAGCTCCGTCAAGCCGAGGATCTTGTTCTTGCTGAGGGAGCCGCGCGTGTTTGCCGCACAGCGGTAGTTGAGCAGCTTGAGGTTGCTGGAAACGAGGGTGATGCTCGCATCACGTTCGGCAGCAACACTCTGATCGGAGATGGCGCCCAGCTCATCCCAGAGTTGCATCAGATTCTGCGCAAGCGCATCGTACTCGGGGGTGTCCTTGTACCCGGTGAAGGTTTCGCATTCGCCCTGTAAGGAGACAATGCGTCCCCGGAGGACTGCGAGAGCATCTCGGACGCTAGCAGCCGCCAGTTGCTCTTCGCAGCGGCGTAGCTTGTTGCGGTAGGCATCCCGGCATGCTTCCAGCTTGCTCTTTGGACGCACACGAACGTGGTCCAGCTGGTCGAGCAGTGCCGCAACCTCCTGGGGCACGCTGGTTGCTGTCGTCGCCTCGCCTCTGCGAATCCTATCGCAAAGTGCGTCCACCTTCCGACGAATCTCCGCTAGACTCTCAACACTACTGCTGGTGGTGGTACGGGGACGGCCCTTCGCGTATCGCGTCGCGTCCCCCGCGACTATCGAGTGCGACTCCACGGCGCCGGCGTCCAGCTGGGAATCGCGTGCGCGCAGCGTCTCCAGGTCGGCGAGAACCTCCAACGCCTGCTTGCGTGTGCTGCCGCGCCGCGATCGCCGCAACACCTCCTGCACCTTCTTCTCGTTGCTGTCGAGCATCAGCGCAAAACGCTTTGTGCTCTCCGGGTAGGAGGCGATCGAGTGGCGCAGTGTATCCACGCCCTGGGCGAGGTTCCGAAGGTAGGCCTCGTCGTGGCGCTCCGTCTTTGTATTGTTGCTACCCATGCCTTCGGAAGCACTGCGCTCGCTCGCTGGTATTTCACTGGAGGTGCGCTGCACCTTGGTAATTACTCAGCCGCTATCGCGCAATCGGGCGCTGTTATCTTATCGCGGGCGCGATGCGCCGGCGCGCGCTTGCTGCGTTCTCCCAGCTCACTCCGATTTCGCTTATTGATAGAGCGCTGCGAGCACTGAGGCGAACATCCACCTCCGCCTGCCGCTGACGACGTCGTTATCAACGGGCGAAAATAGGAACGCGTTGATACGATGCGCTTGTGTGCTCATTGCATTGCTCATCGCTCTTCTATCAGACATACTTTTGTGCGCGTTTCACGACGTTCCTCCGTTTCAATCCGCATTCGGCTTTGAATTGTCGGCGGCACGACGCGACGCCTATAAGTTTTGGGTATTCATTTAGCGAAATTCGGCCATGTAAACAAAGGCGCAGCTGGGATGGGATGATGGGATGAATCGCGCCGCGTTGATCTCATCAACTATGCAAACGCTGGCTTGCTGGCATGGGATTTGGGATAATTCCAGCAATTTGATTACAGTTGTTCGGAACGTATGTTGTAGCAGTTTGGCGGGGATCGAGATGGGCCTAATTCAACAGGGCTCTTACCCTTAACGCACCATTTGTTTTACAACTGCAAATATATACGGAACTTATTCCATACGCTTCTGAATTCTACATAATCGCATAGTAGATCCATGTCCATAAAAGAGAGCAGTTTGAAGTGAAAATGGCAATGGTATTTATGACATGCATGCTTCACATAAGTAGCTACACAGAAATGGAATCGATCCTCGATAATATTGCATATGTATTTAGGAATGGAATGCAAGTTCGTTGCAATCCATTCCATTCGAATGCTCGGAATACCTTTTCAAATATCGTGAAGTCATGAAGTTCTCAACTACATTATTGGAATACGTCGTTATACAGAGATTTTTAATTTACATGCGTTACAATTAGAGTAAGTATCAAACAGAAAATGATTCTTTAAACTTACGATTTACAATTGGAAGTATACGTGAAGGTTATTGTCCAACAAACAACAAACAACAACAATTCATCGACTTTCTTCAGCTAGAGAAGGAAAGCTAAATTGAGGTAACCTTCAAATGATTTGTGAACCTAGTGGATGTGTCGCCAGTGGGGGTGTAGTCACTGGCGCAGGTGGAGCTGGCCGACGAGGAAGAGCTGGAGACACGCTGCAGGAAGTCGCCTACGGAGCGGCTACGAGCTCGACCGGCGCAGATCTCGTCGAGCACGGCCAGCGAGTCGTTCGCGAACGCGATCGCCGAGCGCACCTCGTGCTTGAGGTGCGCACGTTCGTGGACGTCGATCGCGCCGAGGCGCACCACACACCTGGCGAAGCTCTCCTCCAGGAAGTGGTAGACGCGATCGCCGCGCACGCCCTTGAACGTAAGCGCCTCATCGCGGAGTGCGACCATCTCGGCGCGGATGGCGTGCACGGCGGCGAAGCCGTCCTCCGCCGAGGCCGAGGCACGTGGTGGGGCCAGCGGCTTCGGGGGCGATCTCCTGCTGCGTTTCTCGCCGAGCAGCGCCTCACAGCGAGCGCAGCGCGCCGCGCACTCTTCGTGCAGCCGCTGGAAGCGCACGTCGGCGACGACCGCCCCCAGGTCGCGTCGACTGGCGGCGATCAGCCGCTCGACGGCGGCGCACTCGACGTCGGTAAGGCGGGCCGGCCGCAGCTTGTGCTCGATGAGGTCGAAGTTGTGCTGCAGCACGCCGTAGAACTTGCGCCGCGCCTTGCGCATCGGCGCCGTCGGCGATGGCGGCGGCGGCGGAGATCGGCTGCCTCCTGCCCCCATCTTCGTCGAGAGCACGACTAACGCGATGCGCCGCGTCGCGCCGCGCCATGCACGCTGCTGCAGGTGCGCTACGCGCTTATCTAATCTACCTGTTCTCCTATCAGTGGATGTTTGCCAGTGCGGCGCGCACGTCGGCTTTCAGTGCAATAGCAGTCCTCCTTTCAACTCTTTGGGGAGTTCCGAGTAGATCCAAAGCGTTTAAAAGTGTTCACTTTAGGATAGTTAAATTATAGATTAGTAAAGATAACTAAAAAGTTGAAAGGAGCTAATAGCAGTCCTCCTTTCAACTCTTTGGTGAGTTCCGAGTAGATCCAAAGCGTTTAAAAGTGTTCACATTAGGATAGTTAAATTATAGATTAGTAAAGATAACTAAAAAGTTGAAAGGAGCTAATAGCAGTCCTTCTTTCCACTCTTTGGGGCACTCAGAGTTACTCCCGGTAGTTCCGAGTCGATCCAAATCAGTTACGATGTTTTTTTTTTCAGGAACTTGTTGATTACACTTTAATTTATTGCTCAACTTCTGCACCCCCTTTCTAGCAACTGAAATGTGACATCGGCTTCAAAGAAATGGTGTAATGCATTTTAGGAGAATAAAGTTACAGATTAGTAAAGATTTCTAAAAACTTGAAAGGAGATAATAGCAGTCCTTCTTTCCACTCTTTGGGGAGCTCCGAGTTACTCCCCAGGTGGTTCCGTGTCGATCCAAATCAGTTACTATGTTTTTTTTCCAGAAACTTGTTGATTGAGTGGCTTTAGTAAAAATCCTGGATCGGGTCACTGTTCCCAGTCTTTCAGGGGAATCTCGGAATGTTAAGGCACATGCCAGTGACTTTCCTGCTCCCCTTACACCCAAACTCAATCTCTCTATGAACTCCACTGACAAGCTACCCACACCCAGAGGGGCGGCTGAGGTGTGGAAGCAAAAGAGGAAATTGAACGATAGGCTTTATATCCGTAGTTGAGATCACATAAAAAAGTCAATAAAATTATCAAATACCTATGTGGGCCGAATGGCAACACAAAATACTGTTGTGTGAAGTTTATATAGTATATATCAGACCTTCAAGTGATGGTAGATCGGATAATTGAATATAGTGAGAGATATGGTTTAGACATAAATATATTTAAGACTAAACTGATAGTTTTTTTCCCAAAAGGCCTTGTGATCCGTCTTGTAATCCGAAAAGAGAGATTCACTCTAGAACTGAACAAGCCAGGAAAACTTTCACAAACCTGAAGCAGTTTTAGAAAAAGCTGTTAAAGGTATGTTACCAAAAGGTCCTCTTGGTTATGCAATGATCAAGAAAATGAAAGTGTATGCA
This sequence comes from Dorylogaster longipes, assembly GCA_027580035.1. Taxonomy (NCBI): domain Eukaryota; kingdom Metazoa; phylum Arthropoda; class Insecta; order Coleoptera; family Staphylinidae; genus Dorylogaster; species Dorylogaster longipes. The sequence continues at coordinate 432 of JAODFX010021388.1, read as the reverse complement.
GGTACAGAGCATCCACACGCTGCTCAACAGCCACAAGTTTTGGACATCTAAGGGATACAGCACATGGCTACTAATTATGGTACAGGTCGCCGTAAGACCGCAACTGCACGTGTTTTCCTATCTGCTGGTACTGGTAAACTCGTAATTAACAACCGTACTCTTGAGCAATACTTCGGTCGTGAAACTGCTCGTATGGTTGTTCGTCAACCTTTAGAGCTTCTCGAAGTTACTGAAAAGTATGACCTTTACATCACTGTTGCTGGTGGTGGTATCGGTGGTCAAGCTGGCGCTATCCGTCACGGTATTACTCGTGCGTTGATCGCTTCTGACGAAACACTTAAACCTGCTCTTCGTCAAGCTGGTTTCGTTACTCGTGATGCTCGTGAAGTTGAACGTAAGAAACTTGGTTTACGTAAAGCTCGTAAACGTCCT
>JAODFX010021277.1:0-10894 GCA_027580035.1 Dorylogaster longipes | reverse complement strand
TCGTGATGCAAGCGGCCTTTTCATGTCCCCGTGGCCATATCCGGGACAGTGGCCACATCCGGGACATTTACCTTAAGTTTTTTTCTGGCTTATTGTCGATAACATTTTGTCCTACTTTCTCAATATTGTTTGGTTTTGCTACGTATGACTTTGTATTTTGTTATGGCAATATAAAGTTCGCCCAGAAATACTGTGAGTGAGGTACTTCAGTTTATCATTTTGACGCTGAGAATAATGAATAATAGTTATAATGAATTATAATTATAATATATTCAATTCAATCAAAAATGGTACCGATTTAAACAATATAAACTTAACGGTAAGACCACAATAAAAGTTGGATAAGCTCAAGTACCAAGAGCAGGTAAAGTTCACAAACTAACCTAACATGGCAATGCTTACATTCGATACTATTTTTAGTGATAAATGACGTTTTGCTTCGATTTTGCACGAATATATATATATATTTATCTGACAGTATAATTGAAATGTTTTCACTCCTGTCTTAAGAATTCTTGTTTTATTAAAACTGACACATAAAAAAGTTTTAGGGTCAGTGCAAAATTTACGTGTAAGCTAAACAAGATTAGCTTGGGGCAAGAATTGAAACAAGCAAAAAAGTATGTTAGGTTGCAAACATTTTAAAAATCGGAAATTATGATACTCTTTACTTTAATTTCAAAAATGCTCCTGAGTCTCACATAGTATAGAGCCTCATCAAGACAAAATAATAGATAATTTAATTTTATGCAGAAATATACTTGCAAACAAACTTCAATTCAAGAGAAAAAGTGGATCTGATGCAAGTAGCAAGCACAACATTAAAGGTAAATGTCACGTGGGATATAATCACGCACCCATTCAGGATTTAATCAATGTAAAAGCATGTAAACACTCACCGTAGTTAAGGTTCTTGTTATTCTCATATATTCACTGTGCGTGTAGGCAACATCAAGTACGCACACACACACACACACACATACGGCAGCACTAACTATTGAAATTTAGTGTACGAATGTCAGTTCTAGATGGCGTTGCTGGTGATGGTTGTGGTGAAGTTTGTAGATGCTAAGCAGCCATACGTGCATCGCTGAACGCTGGTCGGCCACCATCATGTGACTTGTGCGCCATCTTGAACATGTGCATGGGCTTGAAGGTCGTGACGCCGCCTTCGTCGATGAGGGTGTACGCAACGCGTCCGGCACGCACCGCACGTGCCGCCTCCTTGGGCACGACGCACTGGATGCCCCGCCGGCTGACGACGAGCGGCGCATCAACGGAAGTTCGCAGATTGACGCCGTCCTCAATGGCAACGAAGTTCTGCTCGTGGAAAAGTCGCAGGGGTAGCTCCAGCGATGACCGCAGCTCGCGACGCCTCGACAGCAGCGCAGCGCTCTCCACCAGCAGCTGGCGAATACGTGGATCCGTCCGCCCGCACGCCGGATGCTTCCGGATGCGCTCCAGCGACGTCTTCGCCGAGTAGTCCCTTTGGCAGAGCAGGCGCAGCAGCAGGAAGCGCCGGAGGAAGTCGCGAGTGCGGTCACCACTCGGGGCCTGGAGTGCGGTAAAGACAGCTTCGCGATCGGCGAGTGCCTCCTGCACCTCGGGCATCCCAAGAGCCCCGGCGAGGCCCATGGCCTCCTGGGTCACCTCCTCGTACTCCATCTCCTCGTGGACGTTGAAGTTGGCGAGCAGACGCGCTGCGAACCCATTGCAGGCATCCCGCACGGCCAGCTGCAGCAGCTCCTTGGCATCGCTCTCCGTCTGCACGCGTCGCGCATCTATTTTCGTTCGCAGCTCCAGGTGAAGAGCAGCGCACGCCTCGGGGCTATTCTTAGCGAGCTTTTTCAAAGCTTGCCCGAGCATTCCGCAACCGTCGAGAATCTCGACGCATACCGCCACGTCGAACTCTACTGCAAGCTGCTTTAATTGGTTGACCTTGGACTCGCGAACCTTCTGAGTTAACATCCTTAGAGCAGAGCTGCAGACCTCCTCTCTCTGCAGCCACATGGAACATACCTCTTCGAGGTCCCCCTCCTGCTCCAGCATGATTGTGGCGAGGGTCTTCAGAGCTAATTGTTGATCCTTAGGTCGCGTTTTGAATACCTCATTGGCTGCATACAAAGCGGACATCAGTATTCGCTTCAAGCTCGTTGAGGCCTGCTCAAATTTGTCCTCCACATCCGTGAGGGAGGAAGGGGGAACGCCGGCAGGGAACGAGGAGAGGTTCTGGATGTTCTTGATGTTGACATTCATGCGCTCACGGAAAACGTATGCGCGCCGCGTGAGCGTGAAGAGGATTTCGGCGAGCTTGTGTTGCTGATCGCCGTTGGAGGTTATTTTCGTCGCGAGCGCCTCGGCGTCTTCAAGCTGGATGTACGTGACGGAATTTTCCAGCGTGACACTTAAACGTCGCAGCTCCTCGAGCTTCTCCTGCAGCTCCGACTTCTTATCCTCCAAGCTGTCAATGAGCTTCTCCATGCCGTCGTCAGGATTCTTGAAGCTGAAACCCTCTTGCGGTTTGATAGATTGAATATCTTCCGCCATTTCGACTTGCTGAACGCTCGACTGCTCGAATTCCTGCAGTTCAATCAATCGTTCTAGCTTAACGAATTCGTCCAAGTCCTCCTCGGATTGGGTTTTCGCAACATCCGAAATCGGTTCGATAGTGACTATTGGTTCAATTACGGGGATCACGTCATAAGGGAGCTGATCATCTTCGTCTCCTTCTGCGATGACATCGAGGTCATTCACAATCACCTGGAAGCTTTCGATTTCTGCCAAATGCGTTTGCTCTTTGTCGAGATCCTCTTTCACCTTCCTCTTTTTCTTCTTGTTCTTCCTCTTAACAAAGATCTTGTGAGGTTGCGCCTTTGACAACTCCTCCGGGTTTCGGCAGAAGGTTAATGACCCGTCGTTTGTGATAGATGACTCTGTTGGCAGGAACATGGGTTTCTGCTCCGCGCCTCCATTCGTCTCCTCGCCCATGATGAGACCTTTAATCAACTGGGGTTTCCCATCTAACATAACTGTCATTCCGGGTGCGTAAGAGATCCCGAAGTCGTTCTCAATTGTCTGACCCGGTATGAAAACATCACCCTCGTCGGTCTTGACCATTTGGCCGGTGATGAATCGCTCTTTTCCATTGCTCAACGTGACCCGAACTCCGCTTATGCGATGAGCACCCGTCAGATCCTCCAACTCTTCGTAGACTGCCGTCGCCATATTCTTAACAACATCGGGGATTTCGGTGAGAGTGGGCAAACAACTCAAGAGTGCGCTACCGGCGTTTGTGAAGAATTCCGGCACGTTGCGCGTCTTCTCCAGATCCTCAACCACCATTCCAATATGCTCCTCATGGGCGGGTTCCCAAATTTGATCGATCACCTTCTTCGCCTCCACTTCAAACTGCTGCCAGTTGATGTTCTCGATCGTCTGCGAAACCATCTCCTGCCACTCCTTCGTGCCCTCGCCCTTCTGCTTCTTCTTCTTGGCAACGATCTTAATCATCTCCTGCTCCCATTCTTCGGCCATTTCCTTGGCCTCGAAGATCTTTGCGAGCTTCATTGTCATCTTACCGTGATGATGGAACTTCTCCTCTTCGACACTCGTTGCACCTTCGCCCTTATGCATCTTCCCGTCTAGATCGTCCCTGTCGTAATACTGCAGTTGCAGAGGGATCTTCTTAAAATCCTTTAGCTTCACTAATACCTTATCGTCACTCTGCGACACTAGGATGTCGATGATGTCGCCATCCTGGATGGCCAACTCGAACTTACCGGGGAAGACAATGTTCGTCATCTTGTCGTCCACCGTGTAGATGAAGTACGTCTCGCCGACGTCATTTGGGCGCTTCGATTCGATGATGCCTTTGAGTGTGCGATGATTGTCGTTATCATCGTCGATGATCGGCGCCATGTACGTGTAGCTGTCATCGTACTTGTGCGCCACCTTACCGAAATTCCGAATACGCTTCGAACGCTTCTTCTTGTGATTGCTCAAGACCGGAATGTAGTGCTGGATCTTCGATCCAAGCAGCCACTTGCCGGTGATTTTGAACGTGCGCAGCGCGTCCTTGGGCGTAATCGGTTTCAAGAGGGGCAAGTAAAAGTTGCGCGAAAAGATGCGGCTCGCGGCGGTGATTTTGCAAAAGGACAACACATAGTTCATTATCATTTTCACACACAGTACAATTCGATAGCGTAAGGAGTCAATCCAACCGAAAACTAACAGAGAACAGGGCTACTAGGGTTCCGCTTTCTTGCGGTTACAACGCTGCGCTTTCCTAACTAGATATATGCTGATGTGAATGTTCGCCTGTGTGGTATTTTTAGCCGGGCACCGAAACTCGCGCACGCCAGCCGAAACACGGACTGCGTGCGAGCCGAGGCGTCGCGACGCTTTTAAGCCGCTTGCGGGACAACGACCGAGTCTACTTCCTGGACGTGCGTGCAAGCTACGAATGAAACAACTGGACAACATGGAAGAGTGCTTTTAGTCGCGCTGCAGTTTCGCGTTGGGGAAATGACCGATCTGGTCGTAGTTGGATCCGAACTCTTCGGGCTCCACGTTGGTCAGAAGCATCTCAGCGCGTGCTCTTCGTGACTCGTTGCGGACCTTCTCGAGGATCATGCGCGTCTGGAAGTCCTCGAACGAACCGTCGTTGATGCTGCGCTCGAGCTCCACCAGTTTCTTGCTCTTCTGGACCGGGATTTGCGGGATATACTCGGCCGGCTTCTCGATCTTAAAGTTGTTGATCTTCTGGCGGATCCTGCGACGAATGCTGTCGATCTCCGCCTCGTCCTTGAGCGCCTTCATTTCGCTACGCTCCATGCGCCGCTTCCGCTCCGCCTCCTCTGCTGCTTTCTTCCGTCGTTCGTAGGCCACGATGGGATCCAGTCTCTCGGGTAGCTTTTTTGTGAACAGCTCGGGTGTTTTGGACTTCTCCTTTGGAGGGGGTGGTGGTGGTGGTGAGGGAGATTTGGGTGGTGGTGAAGGAGTGGGTTCCCTTGCCATTTGGTCATCCTCCATCGCTTCAAACTGCAACTGGCCATCTTCTGTGATCGTGGATTCACCAGGCAAGAAAGTGGGTTCCTGCTCTTCTTCACCGAAAATCAACCCCGGTACTAGGATGATCTCATCGTTTTCATCTCGAATGGTCACACCGGGTGTATATTCGTAGGACCCATCCTCGAGCTCTACCGTCTGTCCGGGTACAAAAACTGAACCTGCCTCGCTTGTGACCATTTGCCCAGCGACGAAGACGACACGTCCGCCCCCAATAAGCACCTCAATTCCGGAGACATTTTCTAGCTCCGTGAGCATCCCATTCTCAATCTGCTTCATCACCTCCGGAATCTCGCGCATCATCGGCAGCTGATCGATGGTATCCTCGCCGCCGTCTTTGAGCTTCTGATTGACATGCTTGGTCTTCTCCATGCTGTCCACCGCCATCGGAATGTTCTCGTCTTCCACCAGCTGGCCGGCGTCCTCGAGGATCTGCTTGGAGTCTTCTTCGAACTGATCCCAGTCGACGTTCTCGGCGGCCGCTTGCATGACGAGCTTGAAGTCGCCCGATTCCTCGCCTTTCACCTTCTTCTTCCTCTTGGAGGCCATGCGCATCATTTCCAGCTCCCACTCTTCCACACCCGCCTCCTTAGCCTCGAACAGCCGAGTCATGAAGAAGGTTCCTTTGCCGTGGTGATGATGCTCTTCGACCACCGATTTGGTATAGCCACTGCCGCGGTAGAGCACCCCCGGTTCATCAAACTTCGCCAATGGCAGTGAGACCTTATCGCCGTCACTCAGTTTCACGACGATCTTTTCACTTCGTTGCGCCATGATGATATCCACGACGTCCTTGTCCTTGATCGCTTTCTCCATCTGGCTAGTGATGACCAACGTGCACTTCTTGTCGAACACCTCGTAGATATAAAAGTGTTTATTATCTTTGCCCTTTCGGGAGAGGAGGGACTCCAGTTGAGTATGGCCCTCCATGTTGTCGTCGAAGAAGGGTATCACGTAGCGTTCATTCTCTTTGCGCTTGATACGCTTCTTAATGATTGGGGCACCCTGACGCTGCTTCTTGTCCTTCATCTTCTCCTCATACTTCTGCAGCACGGGGATATAGTGTTCAATTCGTGCGCCGAGGACATTCTGGCCGGTGATCGACTTGCGGCGCGCGGCGTCCTTGGGGCTAAGGGGGCGCAGCAGGGGCAGGTAGTAATTGCGCTGGAAGAGCTTGCTCGCCTGCGAGATAGTCCAGAGGGAGATCTTCACGTTGACCGGCATGATGATGCAATCGCGCTCGCGAACGACGAATGCGTGTGCCCGGCTGGGAGCGACGCCACGTTGCAACTACTACTTGACGGCTATCGGCTGAATTGTTTTAATTAGAACTACTTGCGGTAGACGGATCGCCATACCTTCTGCCGCGATATCCCCACCGAGTCGAACGTGCTCGAGTAGTCGTAGCCCTCTCGCCAATTGAGGCGCGTCGCGCGTTCCTTCACGAGGAATTGCCTGTGATCGATCTCGAAGAAGTTACCGTCCTTGATGTCCTTCTCGAGATCGGCCAGCTCCTGGCTCTTCTCGACCGGCTCCTGCGGCACATACTCGGCCGCCTGCGGAAGGCTTTGAACAAGGTCCTTGGCGCGATCGCGCATCGCGCGAGTTTTCTTCCGGAGGAGATACTCCTCGCGAGACTTCTTCTCGGTCATCTTCTCGACCCAATCCTTCTGCTGCTCGAGAAGGTCCTTCTCGAAGGTCGGCACGGTCATGTCGAAGAGCACGGGCTCGATCTCCATGATCAACCTTCCTTCCCCGATCTGCGCCTCATCAAGAGTCGTCTTCGGCTTCCTCTGGGCTTTCATGTGCTTCTTGCGGAGTTTGAAGATGTATTCGGGCGAAGGAGGTCGCATTTCCTCGGCCTCCTCATCGCTGTTCTGCTCCTCAGGCAGCTCCTCCTCCTCAATCTCGTCCTCAGGTGGTGGGGGCGTGTCTTCTCGGGGACGATCGTCCTCCGTCTCAGTGAACTGCAACTCGCCCGATTCGGTGATTGTGGAATCGCCGGGGAAGAACATGGGTTTCGATGGGTCGTCGCTCATGATTAAACCGGGAAGTAGCGTTGGTTCGCCGTCCATTATAACAGTGATACCCGGTGTGAACTCGGAGCTCTCCAGCTCGCCGTTCTCGTCCAGTTTCTCTACAGTTTGACCGGGCATAAAGATTTCACCTTCTTCACCAGTGACCATCTGCCCAGGCACGAAGACGTCCTTCGCGCTAAGCGGAAGGGATAACTCCACACCGGATACTTCGGCAATATCGGTAAATTCACCATCTTGCATAAACTGCAGGATCTCCTTGATGTCGGTCATTTCCGGCAGCAAGGCGAGAACATCCTCGCCGGCGTTCTTCAGCTTCTCATTGACGTTCTTCGTCTTCTCCATATTATCGATCACCATTGGGATAGGTTCATCCTCAACGGGTTCATTTGCCTCTGCAACAATCTCCTTCGCCTCCTCTTCGAACTTTTCCCAATCCATATTCTCCGTGGCCACATTAAGGATTTCCTTGAATTCGGGTTTGTGCTCGGCCTTATGCTTGGTCTTCCTCTTCGACGCCATACGCATCAGTTCTAGCTCCCATTCCTCCACACCCGCTTCCCTGGCCTCGAACAGCTTTGCCAAACCCATCGTTTCCCTACCATGATGGTGAGTCTCTTCGATGTCCTTCTTCGTCCAACCCTCACCTCGATAGAGTGCGCCTCGCTCGTCCCATGGGGCAATGGGCATCGAAATCCGCTTACCATTCTTCAGCTTCACCACGATCTTCTGCGCTCGTTGCGCGATAATGATGTCGACGATATCCTTATCGCGAATGGCTCGTTCAAACTGATGATCAAGAACGATGGTGAGATTCTTGTCCGGGACATAATAAGTGTACCATTGGCCCTTGCCCTGCTTCTTACTCTTGATGTACTGCTCCAGCATCGAGTGGTTCTCCATATTCTCATCGAAGAAAGGCGCCACGTAGGTCATATTCGTCTTGCGTCGCTGCCGTTTCTTACCAGCTCCCTTCTGCAGGTACTTGCGCCGTTGGACACGCTCCTTGTACTCCTCCAGCACGGGGATGTAGTGCTCCATCTTCTTCGCGAGGATGTCCGTACCGGTGAGGATGTGTCTGCGCAGGGCATCTTTCGGCGAGAGGGGTCTCAGCAGCGGCAGGTAGAAGTTCCTCTGGAAGAGTTTGCTCGCTCGCGTGACTTTGCAGATTTGCAGCATAAAATTGATCGGCATTTTGGTGCTGGTTTTTCGCTGCACACAACCCGAATTACCGTCGTTGCCTGGACGAACTAGAACGCATTGATCGTAAATAGAATCGAATTTGCTCGTGTGTCGCCCATCGGGTGGGAGGAGGTGACGGTCAGTAGGAAGTCATCGCGAATGTCGTGCGTTACGCAACGCGAATCTGGCCTTGATTCTATTCGCACAGCGCATAAATCGGCGTCGACCGATGCGCGATCGCGTTGAACGCCTGCCAAGCATGTGCCCTTTTGCTCGAGATGATAACATCTCCCCAGAGACTTAAGCCCAAACAGCGCGGCGTTCAATGGCGCATGTCGCATGCAAGTTGGCGACGACTCGATGTCGATTCTAAATCGGGATTGGGTTCACCAGGACGTTCTCGGCATTTTGGGACAGCAGGATCGGGACGTAACCCAAATATGTGCACAACCTGCCAACGTATGCATTGAGGTGTTTATTCCAACAGCAGCTACCTAGCGTTTACATAATTATTACATAGTAATGGGGAACTTAGTTCTTAAGGGGTAGGTCGAGGGGTTTCCAGTAGGAGCGCCCCGCGGTGCCCACGGAAACCACCTTGCTAGTGAAGTCGTACTTCTCATCGTAGCGCACCGTCTGCCGCGAGCGGTTGCTCTTCAGATAGCGCTTGTGGTCGACGTCGAAGAACTTGCCGCTCTTGATGTTCTTCTCCATCGTCGCCAGCTTGTCGGTCTTCTTGATCGGCTCCATCGGCTGGTATTTGGTGCTCGGCTTCTCTTTGGTCAGGTCGCGCGCGAGCTTCTTAATCTCCATTTTCTTCTTCTCCAGCTCCCAGTCCTTCGTCGAGCGCTCGCTCTTCATCTTGTCGAGGCGATCCTTCTCCTGTTCGAGCGTATCCTTCTCGAAGGTAGGCACCGAAAGGTCGTAGTCGGTGTGGCCGCCCAGGCCTTCATGTAGGTCGAGTGCGCCTCGATACCGCGCCTCCTTGTGCTTCATGCGATGGCCCAGTTCCATCGGCGGCTTCGAAAGGGTGGTGTAGACCTTCCTTGGGGCGTCCGGAGCCACCGAGATCGCCTTCGGGGTGATGGGGGCGGTCGCCATCTTGGGATAATCCTGTGTCCGACTGGGTTGATTACTTGTCTCGTACTGACTCACTTTCTTTGGATTGACGCCCAATCCGCAAGCCGATGGGTTCACTAGGAGGGGGCAAACAACCGCCGAGACAACCTCCTTGTGGTTAGTGAAGTGACCTTTCCTGGCCCTTAACCGCACGTGCTTTTAAAACGCAATTTCCCCTGCAAAAATAATATGCGACTGCTTCCAACTCCAAATAAGGAACGCAAGAATGTGGTACATATTTGTTTATTTGCCAAAAGGACAACATACATAAACAAGTATAAAAAGGTTCAGTATTTCCTTATGGTAGCAGCTCTCTGCCATACTTTGTGTCTAAGCATGCCTACAGATTTTCCCAAAACATCGAATTCAACGGGTTCCTTCCAGTTGAATCTGGAAGGCTTTTCTAGGGGGACTAAATACTTTTTGTAGTCATCCAAATAGCTGCCCTGCTTGACTTGCTGCTCTATCTCGTTGAGTTTCTCGCTTTTACGCACTGGTTCGCCAGGCACATAGTCCTCGACTTTCGGTAATTCCGCCATGGTCTTCTTAGCCTTATCTTTGATCTCTCTCTTCTTCCTCTCAAAGGCGTACTCTTCCTTGCTCTTCTTCTCCGTGCGCTTTTCAAGACGCTCCTTGCGCTGTTCGGGGATTTCCTTCTCGAAGGTTGGCAGGGTCATATCAAAAACCACGGCCTCGATCTCGGGGATGGGGCGGGCCTTAATATCCGCGATAGCTTTCTCCTTGTCCAGGGAAATAATTGGCTTTTGAGGGGCCTTCTCGCGTCTTTTGACTCCCCAATCAATATTGAGCTGCAAGCGCTTTGGTCGTACATAGATGAACTCCTTCTTTGGTGGTGGAGGTGGTAATGGTTTCATCTCCTCCTCTTCCTCCTCGCTGTTCTGCTCCTCTTCCAGCTCGGCCTCGTCCGCGTCAGCTTCAGGTTCCTCCTCTGGTTCATCGTCCCAGGCGCCCCAGGGACGATCCTCAGCAGTTTCGGTGAACTGTAACTCCCCAGAGTCGGTGATGGTCGAGTCGCCGGGCAGAAACATGGGGTGACGCGGGTCATCGCCCATGATCAGGCCCTGCACGAGTTCCGGCTGGCCGTCCATCATGCAGGTGCTGCCTGGCTTGAATTCGGACATCTCGTTCTCCTCGTCCTCGATGGTCTGGCCCGGCATGAAATACTCACCGTCGTCCGCCTGGACCATCTGCCCAGCGACGAAGACATCTTTGCCCGAGATAGGGAGGCTGATCATCGCGCCGGAGACCTCTCCAAGGTCGGTGAACTCCCCATCTTGCATGAAGCGGGTGATTTCTGGAATATCCTCCAGCAGCGGTAGCATGGATAAGGAATCTTCGCCACCATCCTTGAGCTTTTCGTTGACATGCTTTGTCTTCTCCATATCGTAGACCTTCATCGGAATGGGCTCGTCTTCCACCGGTTCGTTCGCCTCAGCAACGATTTCCTTCGCTTCCTCTTCGAACTTATC
>JAODFX010021166.1:0-10898 GCA_027580035.1 Dorylogaster longipes | reverse complement strand
TGAATTATTTCTCGACTTCTACTGCAATACAGTAATTATTAGAATGCCAAAATTGGGTTTCTTCAAACTTCTTTTTGCTGTAATTGAATATTTCCATAAAGAAATTTCTTTCTATATACTTTTTTGTATACTAAATTCAAATATTCTATTCAAAATTATGGAGGTTAGCATCCGTTCTACTAACAAGAAATTGACATAATATGGGCGAATATTTTTAAAGAGTATCTGAGTTTTATCATAATGGTGAATTTCAATAAACTATTTAATACAAAAACAAAGCTTTTATGAACGTTAGTCAAGAAAGCGATTAAAGAATTTTTCTATTGACTAATTCGATATTTTAAAACAGGGTTAAATTACGCAATAGCGCATACAAAACACCAACAACGAGAACATTTTCGACACACGGTTTTCGGTGTGTGACTGTTACGTTTGAGAATTCAAATATGTAATGGAATGCTTCGACCACTTGAGATTCATTCGCCGCCGCATGGCTCACACGCACAAGACGAACCCGAAACGTTTGAGACGCCTTTGGTCCAAATGCGCTCAGCGCTTCACCGAACACAGTGCCATTGAAGTGGTGGAGAGAAGGATGTCGTCCGTCGGCGCGACCAGCGCGACACGTTATGAAAGGTGAACAGCCGATAGCATAAGCGTCGGCGTCGCATCGGCGCAGTTCACACGTAAATCGTAAACAAATATCGGCGGGGAAGCTGACGCCGACGATCGCATCGCGGTCATGAAGTCGTCTCGACGAGTGAGCCGTCGAGCAGCCACCGTGCGCGATGATGATGAATCGGGCAATCATCACGGACGCCGTACGTGCCGCACCAACGCCATGTGTTGCTCCTGCTGCTCCTGCTGCTCGCTTTGGGGCAGCGCTCCTCACTCCTCACCGCCGCCCCCCGCGCGACCCAAGTGGAGAGAGGAGAGTGACGGACGGACTTGCCAGCGCGACGAACTCTGATGGACAGCGGCGCAAATGAATTATAAAGTAGGCCCTGATTGAAACATCATGCGGCGCTGTGGGCTATCAGCGTAAAATAATCAGGGATTATCATTGTTTGCAGATGTCAATCCGAAATCGAATCGCAGCGCACGCATCGCCCCCAAAACAACCCTCCTCCTCTTCCTCCTCCTCCTGCACCATCAACCCCTCTCCACACCCAAATGCCCTTTTTGTTGCTATGTGCAACAACGCGGATCAAATATTAAGGTTGTTCTAAAGTACCGAGTCAGTTTAAATAAAAATTCTTCAATCGTTATCGCAAAATACGTTCTGAATCGTCTCCAAATTTCCACACGTCTTTCAGATCACATTTAAAACATTTCTTATTTCTTATGTCAAGTGTAATCTCGTTAAGAGGCTAATAGACAGTCAATATTATTGCGCAATATTTTGGTTTGTACAATAAAATTGATCATGTATGAAAAATATTGTACCATATGTTGTTAAAATTGCGAAAAAAGCAAAGCCGAATTGTGCAATAATATTGTGCGTCTATGGGCGCCGTTTTAGGAAGGCTGTCGCTGTTGCTCATCTTCGGCAGGTCGCGAAACACGGACGTTTGCGTGCCGTATGTCATGGATCTGCATATGGTAAAAAGCACCCCGCGTGCATGCGTGGTGGCAAAGTGAGCAGTGCGAGGCGTCGGCGAACTCTGGGGGCCGGTCAGCCGTTGCTGCTGTTGCTGCTGGCTGCATGCATGCAAGCGCCCCCCTTGAATTATGCACGCACGGCGGCTCTCTCATCCCCCTCGGGCACGCAATTGCGAATGCGCATTCGACGCGATCCACGACGCGTTATGATCGCCGCGCAATGAATACGCATGCGAAATTAACTTTGCGACGGGCGCGTGCCCGTCTGACGTGACATATCGGTCGAGATGAACATTACTCGGCTGCCTTCGTGTACAATATTTAACTCTGTTTGCTATACTTTGTTTTGCTTCTTATTGCATAAGTTATTTGCTATTTGCAAACTATATGCCGATATTCCACGGCCTGCTAATCAGTTTAATGATTATTCTTACAATTGTAATATTACCAATACGATCAACGTAATATATTCATTCTTCATGTTAACTCGCTTAAATTAAAGTTTACGGCATGTCCTAAGCAAGTAAATTGCAAGAAATCACACAAAAAAAAGACGCATAATATAGTAACAATTACAGTTTTAATATTCGTCATGCTGGACACCCAAAAAGAATTGCATACTTAGAACGAATTAGCTAAACTTAACTGTTTTCTACATCAATGATGCCCTTTAGAATTGTATTTAGGAAACCTCTCCTCAAAGACATAAAAATTTCCTCTTTGAAATATTCAATGAAGAATAGCATACTTCTTTTACTGTAGATCTACCCCAAAATAAATTGCATTCTATTCATGTTTGAAGTGCGCAAGCGGCTGCAAGGTTAAGTCGCATTTTCGACTTAAGTTTGAGGTCACATTCCTGTGCACTACCGCAATCGCAACTGACGTTCTTGCGTGTTTGTTTATTCGTTTCGTGACGTGATTAATGCGAGCAGCAACGAGGGGCAATTCGTAGCCGACAATGACTCGGAAACGACTCAACCTCCTCTACATAAAATGTCGCTTACAACATGCAACGCGGCGAACATTCTTCTTTCCCAGCATGGCAGAAAGCAAATACAGTCACCACTACGGCGCTCTTTGACACACCCGCTATCTTGGCTAACTGCCACTGAGGAGTTGTCACTGAATTGGTCTTTATTTTATTCAGTACAATAATTTTGTTTGAAAGTGTAAGGCCAGGTCTTAACTTTGGGCATCTTTGGCCGGTTGCTAAAAGATGTGAATTGCAGATGCCAAGTGATATTGATCATACATTACCTTACCAGTTAAGCGGCATCTTGGTCCTACTAAATATTTAAAATTTCCAAGAATTTATAGGTTTAATTTGGTATTTCAAGATTTGATCCTCTCACCCGGCTGCCACTCATAACTGGCAGACCTACTAAGTCGCACATTTCAAGTTGCTCAATGCGATGTTTGGCTTTTATGCGAAAACCAAGTTAAGACAGTCACTCGTCCCGATGGGAATTGCGTTGGGATCAAAAATAGCAACCATAAACAAACCCGAATCGCACAGGTGTATGGGCAGTAAACAAACAAAGAAAAAGGCCCACAAAATGTAACAGTGAAGTGAAATCGCTCACCTAACCAAATCCTGCATCCGGTTGGCGACGATATCCGAGGGCGCACTGCGCAGGATCATCGTGAGGAGCTGCATCAGCGCCGTGCAGAGGGGATCCGAGGGCGGCGCATCCACCGACTCACCGATATCCTGCGAATGCAAATAGCACGCGTTTACAGTTTCTTTCGCTCAGCCTCTATATTGATCCGTGCACGAAATTGCGCAAAAGGGGGAATCGTGCCGACGATGATTTTCGAAACCTACGCCTCGCCATAAACATGAATGCCCAATGTAGCATGCATGGAGAATATAAAACCGATCGAAATCGGACAGACAGACGCAGCCCGTCGTCCGTCTTCTTGCTCGCGCGTTCATTTCATGCAAATCGCGTGCACAATCCCCGAAGAAATAATCCGTTTCATTGCTATGAATATTCATCTCGCTCGGGCCCGAATTTCGTGCGGCGTGCACGCCGAGCCGAAACAAAACAACGACATCACTTCGGGCAGCCAATTCTTCCAAGTGATTGAATACATTACGTCGCGGTGTATGCCAACAAACCCACCCGAGCCATAAATTAAGTACGGACAGGGACGGCCGCAAAGTTGAATCTCGACGTGGGCGATGTTTCCGCAGGAAATTCCATGCGCGAACGTGCGGCGCGCTTCGTTGCGCTTTTGTTGTGAATAATAGATATGCGAACGATGCTGGCAACGAACGCTGCGCGTTGAGAGCGTCCGAGGAATGCGAATGCGTCTCCATCCGCTGATAAATTTCCAGATATTTTCGTCGCGCACGCGTCTGCATGCGGATCACCGTCGCTGTCGTCGTCGTCATCTGCGCCACTGCGCCGTCAGCCGGAGAGGTGACATTCATTCATTTTACGCATAAAGAAGGAGCATTTGTCACTCACGACGACTAAAAGCAGGACACTAATGCAATTCCCCTCCGCCCGCGCAAGAACGCGGTGGAAACCTGCGGTGCGAGAGAGGAAACTGAATACTTGCGATAATGGCCTCCACCACCACAAAACACGATGCTTTTCCAGCCCTGTCGGCGCTGCGAGAGAAGGCACACCCTACGCTCTTTTCTTCGATGGTGGAAAGCGAGACTTTGATTGCAATGTTGAAAATAATCGTGCGGTAGCATGGATGATTGATGAACACGACACGACGCGGAACGCCAAGGGCAAACAATTCGGAGAAAACAAAAGCGATCCGTGAAACGCCGACGCTAACGTCCTCTATGGAGCGTTGAAGAAAGCTATACACAAGCAAATACTCATCTCAGCGCCATCTATGAACAAAGCATACAAGTTAAAACAGCTGGCTCTCACCTGCAATTTGGCATTCAACAAGTCCAATGCTGGTGTGATCTTATTTGAAAGGATCACATATTCGGCGATCTTCCTGCCCGTCGCTCCCTTCAGCGCAGCTTGCCACACATTGCAGGCTATAGTTAAAGTTCTGCAAGTTGAAATGCAATTACGAGCAGCTCAAATAGGTCTCAGCGAATAAGTACTTCTGTGCAATTGGTGAGTTCGACTCGACGCCCAAGCTTAGCAGCTTCGCCAGGATTGAAAAGCCATTCACGTTCTGAAAGACCATCACGTCACAATCGCCGCCCTTGGTTAGAATCCTCGATAACTCGTTGAGCAGCTTGTCCAGTTGGCTGCTCGTCGCCGCCGACCATCCTTGCATCGGCTGGTTGGTGATGCTTGTGATTGTGTTGATGTTCTTATTGAGATTGCGTTTGTTCGCGCTGTCGACTGCATTCTTTCTGAGCGTGCTTTCAAACTCGGCTGCCTTAAACGACATGCGCTGGCGAATCTTTTTGCTTCGTTTCTTGTACGTTTTCCCACGTTCCTTCGCCGCTACTGTCTTCGGGTCTTCTTTGCCAGCGGGTGCATCGACGATCTGACGCAGGTTGTAGCTCTCCAGGTCGTCGCCAACAACCTGCTGATTGCCGAGTGCCTGCTTGACGGTCTCCTGGTGCAGGCGACCCCTGAGATGACTGACTAGATAGACCTCGGAAGTGATCTGCACACAACAGAACGAAAAGCTAATGCGAGAAGTTGGGGTTTAACCGGAGCGTTACTTACAAGTACGTTGCATAGCGTGCAGAATTTTTGGGTGGGATACGGCGTGATGTTGGGCGCTTGGTTGTCGTCGGTGTGACAGCGATGGATGGAAAGCTCGAGTGCCTTCTGACGAATCTGCTCCATGTTCTCCTCATGGCGACGCGCTGACTCCTCCTGCTTTTGCAGGATCTTCTTGTGCAGTTCCTCCTTGGTGGCGAGTGTTTGCGCAAGCAATGCGGACTTGCGCTCCTCGCGATCGCGTGCTTTCTCGCGAGCGAGCTCCTGGCGTTCGCGTTCGCGCTGCTGCTGTTGCTGTCCGATGCGTTCGTCGCGCTGCCGACGCTCATCCTGGAGGCGCTCCAGTCGTTCGAGACTCTCACGCTCCAGCGCTTTGCGGCGCTCCTCAACAGCAGCTTCCTTCGCAGCTTTCTCCTCCTGCCGCTTGCGACGGTCGTCCTGGATGACCTGCACACGATCACGCTGCTCGCGACACAGCTGCAGGAAGTCGTGACGCTTGTTCTGCGCTTCGATCTCGTTGATGAACGCGATCTCCTTCAGCTTGTTCTCCTCGTCGTGCGCCTTGCGCACGATTCCGCGCAGATGGCGCTTGCGGTTCTGCGCAGCGCGTTGCAATTTCGCCTCCATGCGTCGACGCTTCTCCTCGATGAGCTGCAGCTTCGCAGCTTTCACGTCCTCGACGCGTGCGAGCAGTGCCTGCAGCTTGACGGCCTTCTCGTGCTGCAGCACTTGGCGGCGCTGTTGCGCACGCGCCTGCTTCGCCTGATACTTACGCAGCGTCTCCGAGAGCGTGCAGCGGCGTGCCGGGTTCGAGAGCTTCTGGTGCAGCTCGAGTGCACGGCCCGGATGTCGTGCAACGAGCGCCTCCAACGCGGCGAGCGTATCCACTCGCTCGCCCCACGTCATACCAGCGAGCATCGGCTCATAGCGCGCTTCCAGCGACAATTCGCTATCCGCATTTGTCGTCGTCGTCGGCACAACGTCGCCTCCTGCACCCAGCAGCAGGTCATCGTCACTGCCCACTGGGAGCACGTCGACATACTCGCCATCGTACTCGTTGTCACATTGCAGCTCACCATCCGTTTCCGTGCCGTCTGTCTCGGTGTCGACATCGATCTCGAGCCCCTGCAGTTTGGCGATCTCAATATTCAGCCGTTCCTCCTCCTCGGTGAGCTGCTTGGCTTTCTGGCGATGCTCCTCTTCGCTGGCGAGATCCTCCTGCGTGTCCTTGGCCTTCGACTCGTCGTCCGTTTCCGAGTCGAGGTCCTTCTTACGGCGCTCTTCGTACTTCTCGCGGTCGGTCGACTTCTTAATGCTTAGGTTCGTCTTGTTCTTCTCCTGCACAGAGCTGCGAGATGCGCTGGTGACGTTGGAGAGCGTCGTGTGCGAACGGCGCAGATGCAGCTTACCGCGTGCCTCCACCGATTTGCTCGCTGCCTCCTTGCGTTCAATCTTCAGGCACTTTAGCGCGTTGAGGTTGTCTTTGATCGTCTTGTCGATGCCGGTGGCAGTGCTGGTGGTGGTTGTCGTCTTCTCGCCGGTGTTGTTCTCCGGCAAGAGAGCTAGTGCCGGCAGACTGGCGGTGGCACTCACCTGGTGGAAGCGAGTTGCCCACGAAAGGGCCGTGTCCGACTTGCGGGCCTTGCCGTTGTGCTTAAAACGCGAGCGACATTTGACGGTGAGCCAGCCATCGGCGGCGCTCTTCATGTTCTCGCCGTGCAGCGTCTCCACCGAGCTGGCGATGCTGTTGCTCGACGTCGTCGCGTCGGTGTTGTCCATCGCCGCATGCGGACGCACGGTCTGATTGACGAGCGTCTCCACCGAGCTGCCGCACTCCTTCGTGCTGCTCGACGTCAGCGTAGGGCGATTACGCGTGGGCGCAGAACTCACGCCGGATTTCGCTGCGGGCATCGCTCGCATTGTGCGTGAATGCAGAGGCTTCATATCGCCGACGGTCTTACTGCGTGCTAGTGTACTACGTGGTGGAATAGGATTGCGCACCACAAGCCGACTACTTGCCGGCGACGATTTCGCATTGACAGTCTTCGCCATCGGCGGTGCGCGAATGAACTCTGCGCGTGTCTTCACCGTGAGCACGGCTTTTGCCGACGCGCTCTTCGCCAGTGCGACGGAGTACGCCGGCCGAGACGTCGGCTTCGCCAATCTTGCCATGTCGGCTTTAACTGCGACTGCGACTGCTGTCGTTGCCACCGTCGCTGTTGGTTTGCTCGGAGATGACTTGCGCTCCGCCTCGTCGGTCTGCGATTCCTGACTGACTTTCACCGCCACCGACCTCTTAACCTGCGGCAAGCGTGGAAAGTCGTCCTCTGTGCTGGTGCTCTTCTCCGCGCTTTGCACGCCCGTCTTACGCATAATATCGTACGTTTTCTGATCCTCGCTGGGTGAATCGATCAATGCGCCAATTGCTGGCGGTGGCGGCGCTTTAATCACAGCGACCTGCTCGTCATCATCGTTATTAAGCGCTTCCATACTATCGCCATTCGTTTGCACATCCTCGTCAACTTTGCCCTCCACCAGCTTCCTCTCCGCGTGCAAATACGACTCGTTGAGAAATTCGATGCCGCGAACCTCAATGTCAATTTTCTCCTCCAGAATTGAATTCTCGGCCGGTAGAGGGCTTGTTGGTGTGCTGCGCAGCTTTTGGCTCAAAATGCGTGGACTTAGCTTGCCTGTGGCTGGGCTGGAACGACCACTGACCAAATTTGGACTTGACTTGCCTGATGATGTCTTGTTATTGAGGCTCGTCTTGCAAATTTCCCATGCGAGTGACGTCGGCCGTTGCGGCGCCGGCGTGTTCTCATAATCCCACTTTAACCTAAACCACTCTGCCAATGCATTGAAATCTCGTAGATAGTTCTCGAGAACCAGGGTAACTTCCTGACATTCCGTAACACTCTCATGAGTTTCCACTGTGTTGTAAATCTCGCCAATCTAGACGGAAGTTATATTCACATTATTACATATATGAATGAAATGTAAATTTCTTACAGATCGCTGCAAGTTTCCAAATAGCAAAGCCCAATAACGAGCACGCAGCTCTGACTTCTTATCCCTGCCTGTGGATGCTGATCGAACTCGAGTGCCCGACCTCGATCTGAATGCACTGGGTTTCAACGATCGTCGGGTCTCAATGATTCTCGGTGTGCAGGGTGGTTTATTAGCCACCTTGTCTACACAAATCATGCAAAATAACAGCCATCACAATTGGAATCACCTGGTTAAATGTATCACATAAAGTGGAAGACGCTTACTTAGCTTGTTGTCCACTGCTATGTTAAAGGCGAGTAGGTTACGCGCTTCTCTTCCTTCTTCTTGCACCAACAAACGAACGTCTCCCATGTTGAGGTTGCTCTTGAAGCATGTGCGCAAGACGAAATTCGCTAACGGCGACCGAGAATGTCGTGCGCGGTGGAGATCGGGATCAACGGCGTTGGGCCGGCGTTTTTCTGCTGTCGATGATACCGATGATAACAAAACTGAGAGCAATCAGTCACAGGCGAACGCACTTGCACATGCCTAACAGCTGATTCACTAACGGAACAAGCGAAACGCAACACATAAGCGCAGCACCGAAGCAACGCGAAACGAATGTCGAGAAGACGAAGTAAAACGAGTTGTTTATTATATTCGACTTATAACTATCACTAAGCAGAGAGATAAACTTATCAAGTTTACCGTATCGTATTTGCGGCATGTTTTATTTTATAACATCAACCATTCAAACTTGAAAAACATGAAAAAGTTTTCTTGAGACTTCATTCAAAGATTCAATAACTTTGAATTAAAAATTCTGAAAATTTGATCAGAATTTTTATTTTATTTTATTTTATTTGAACATTTGTTTATTTAAGATTTTATTTGAATTAAATATAAAATACTTAAACAGTACTATACTTGAAAAGTAGAATTAAGTGCATCATGTTGTAAGCAATAATGAAATTAGGAAAGAAACCTATTCAAAATATTTCAAGAGTTGTAGGGCAAAAAAATAAAAAACGAAGTCCCAACGACCGAGATCGTTCAGACTTCGCTAGGCCCCGGGGAGATTCGAACTCCCGATCTCCTGTTTACTAGACAGGCGCTTTAACCAACTAAGCCACGGCGCCGATGTACACCAAGCAATACTATGAGGATTATACGTTAGTACTTTTAGGTTATAATGAGATATGCTCATTTAGATTTTGAATCAAATATTCTAAACAATTTAGAATACCTTCTGCAATACCTTAAGGTATTGTTCATTCAAAACATTCAAAATAATCTCTGTCGGGTCGACAACAGCAACAGGCTCTTGCTTCCTTCCATTTTGGATGAAGTTAAGTGAAGGAAAGGAGGTGGGCAAGCGACAATTATTGCACCAATCAGAAGCATTAAAATGTTCTCATCCTAAAGCTATGTTGCTTCTTAACTAAGGCTTAAATCGAAAAATGCCAAGGAAACCTTTCATCTTCAATTAATCCGTTCTTGCCGATTCTATTCAACCTATACCATGTCCCACCTATTGCCGGTCATCCTGTATATCTTGTGAATATCGTCCTAGCTGAAAAGAATCAATATTACAGACTATGCATGCATTTATATCGCTTGACCTTCGCAAGGTGACATTAATTGTTCCTCACTTATTTGTTTTCTTCATAACTATACCAGAACCACATTATTTACTGATCACAAATATGATAGATGTTCTATAACCTTTGGTTGGTGCTTAAGTGGGTATGACTAATACATCAGCAAACAACGCTAACAAAGCAAGCACATTACGCAAAGATAATATATTATAACAGCAGTCCAACAATCTCACCATCTCAACGAGGCAACGGAAAAACAAAACAATAATTCACTTTAACACGAAATACTAAGGTTGATACAATTTTCGACCCTTTCCTGTTAGCACTTTGCGTTCTTGTTGGAATGTAACGAAAATAGTGTAGAGAGTAAAGAAAGCAGAACCATTTTGAATTGGCAAACTATTTTCTATAATGGATAACATTCTGATTGGAAACGTTTCCCTTGGTTGGCATTTGAATCTCATCACCTCAATGCTTTTGAAGCAATATTTCGTTACTTGCTCTTTGGAAGTGATTGATGAAAGTCGTTACAAATTGCAAATAACGCCTGATTTGCCAAGAATGATTGTGGAAGAAACGAATTTGCAGCTCATCGAAGACGAACGATGTCAGAACATTTTCATATCGACGAAGAATCCCCTCAAGGCGTTTGCCCTCGTCGAAGAGTTTATTAAAAAACGCACGGAAATTAGATACAACCACCGAAAGTATTTCTTAATGCCAACAGATGATGATTGGACCTTCCCAAAGTGTCATGATGACACTACAACTGAGGAAGATTGCAAACAACTGAAGAAACTTCGTTTCGTATGGGATGTGCTATTAATGCGTTGTGATAACACGGAGAAGTGTGCATTCTATACATACGTCATCGAAGAAAAGCGTCGCATTGAATGGCTGCACCTCGACGATTGGTTCTTTCGAAATCAAAGCTTCTTGCGCAATCAGGATTTGTATCCGAGCAGGCTGCTTGATGTGGATCAGATCTTCGGACGAACGTTTCGAATACTGCATGCCGGAGGCATCAACTACTTACCTTACAGCC
>JAODFX010021055.1:0-10902 GCA_027580035.1 Dorylogaster longipes | reverse complement strand
TGCATACAATGATCAAATTGATTCTGCATCATCTTTTCCAATGGCCACAAATGCAGTAACAGCTCCTGTTAGAGCACCCACAATTCCAATGTTACCTTTTCAATTAAAGAGTATCTTAATGGAACATTGTTATGCACGGCCTAGCAACTGGCGCCCAGAATCACACTTCTTAAGACCTGCTAAATCATTATATATACAGGAAGAGGACAAGAATGAGAAGAAGGATGTTATTGATGTTTGTGAGAATTCTGTTAGAAAGGCAATACTTTACGACATTGAAAATGCAAAAAAGTTTATGGACGAGTCTGAAAAACATGTGGCTGGTATACGAGATTCAGAAGATTTTGATGAATGGGAAGATAAAGTTCCAAAGTAAGTGAAACATTTAATCGGTGAATTGTAAATGTTAATGTGAACTTTTATAGAATCAATTGGTCAATGATACAACACAATATGTTTAATGGTGTGATAGACATTTTAAACTCAGATAGAATGGCACGTCTTGCCTATGCGGGTGATTACAATGAACCTGCTCTTCGGCTGAGTATAATAGCAAAGTCAGTCAAACGCTTTCGACGTTTAATGGCGAAATACTTGTGGGACATAAAATTAATCCAATGGTTGCATTCTCTTCTTATTGAATACCTGAGTGCATGGTATTTAAGTGCGTACTTAGATATCCTGCAAGTACTGGGTCAAAAATTACCAACCTTTGTTGAGAAACTTATGGGGGATTTAAACACACACAATCGCACAAGTTGCTTGAATACAGAGAACTTACTAAAGCTGTTGAAACGCGCTGGCGATCCAGTCGATTATATGCCAAGTGCAGAGAAGATGAAACCAATTATGGGCGACCCAGCGATTATAATTATTCCGAGTGCGTCTTCATTTGCAACGAATACGCTCTCAAAGAGAATGACACGTTTGATCCACCTCATCTCGAAGATCGGGACTACAATTACGATCACGAACATCAATCGTTGCACGAAGAAAATGTCAATAGCGCAGTGCGCCGAGCAAGCGCTACTCGCCGTTCGCGCAAATATTCAAGAGTTGCGCATCGACAATTCGGAGCGAAGCATTATGTTGATCGGGATCTTTTCGGGATCGGCAATCGCTTTGCAAGTGGCGCAAGTGGAGTCGGTAACCGGCGTTGTTTGCTTTGGATTTTCCATTCACACGCCAGCAGGACGACGAGGTCAACCAGATGATAACATTTACGATTTGTACTCGCCCGTTTTCTTCATTATTGGGCAGGTGGCGAATACGGTGCTGCAAGAGAACCTCGAAGATATCCGAGAACGAATGAATGTGGAAACAGGACTTCTTGTTATTGGAGGCGCTGACGATTATATTCGCGTGAATAAACGAGTGAAACGCTCCGAGGGTGTTACACAGCGAATTGTAGACCGGTGCATCGTGGAGGAAATTTACGATTTCATCAACGGTTTGCTGCTATCCCCTTTCCCTCCGCAAGTACGCCAAGCGAAAGGCTCTAATCTAAATAACGTCGAGTCCGCTGCTAAAAGACCGAAAATCGAACGAAAACGGAATAATTCGAATGGAAGCTCGTTAGATAGCGAACCTCCATCACCAACACCTCGAGTATCACGTTCAGGTAATTCAATTTCTTTTCAGTCAGACTTTTCATACTTGTACTGAGTGCAAATTTTGCAGTGGGCCGACTTATGAGTAACAAAACTATCCGAAAACTGGATGCCAAATACTATGGGAAGTTTGAAGGACCCAGTATACCCAGTAGCCCATCTTCAAATTCAATTACACCGCCAAACCCACCTAGCACTCCGGAGAGCCTCGGTGATTCTGGCGATTATCACCAGATTAAACCAACGGCGGTGATTGACCCAACAGGCAATTGTAAAACATTGAATAACAGCAAGAAGTCTCGGCCGTTCATTCTTATCTTGTTTCAGTGAAATTCACAGGAATAATTCAACATTCTACCATGTTACCTCATGTTAAAAATCCAAGTGGCTTAAAAGTTATTCCATCAAATCCAAGTAAACAAATTAAAGGTGAGATACAGATATGTTTGAGTTTGCCATACTTATTTAATTTGTGCATTGCAGTTTTAGAAAGTATATCCACAAAATCTGCTTTACCAGCTAAGATAGTGCAATCATCCAATCGTCCAAGTTTAATACAAACTTCCAATTACACACCTAGAATGGTTCTACTGCCTGATGGAACATACAAAGCTGTACCTCCACCTACTGTCGTACGAAATAGTGCTTCGTCGCAGTTATCAAAACTCCTAACATCCCGTCAGATTGGTTTTGGAGCTCTGCAATCACAGAATGCAAACACAAAAACAGGTATGTGTGTAATTCGAAAGCAATAACATAATTTTTCATGAATTTTTCATTTCGGTGTTAAAAACAAATAATGGAAGATATCACTTGTATTAAAATCAGCGCACTAAATTAAATATGCATTAATATGATAAACATAACCAAATATTACAGTTGCAACTAAAATGGCACCGAAGAGACTCCAAGTCAATCGCCCCAGAATAACAAAGAAACCACCACCTTACATAGCAAATATTCAGGCTCATCTGCCACCACCTGCAAATCTGACTTCTCAGGACATACTGAACCTACCGATCATCTTCGCGGATGACAATCAAATATTGACGAACAATACTATTCAACCTAGTAATGTTCATGAAACGACGACTCCGACCCAAGCGACCGTTCTACCATCCCAAATACGACTATCGGGTGGACAGCCGAAGGTAATGTATGTGAGCAAACACATTGGTTTCCAGCAGGGCAGGCCCGTTGTGAGGCAACAAATCACACCAAAACGGTCACCGGCGAAGAAACTACCTCCAGGTGCGGCATCTGCGCTCAAATACTCGCTGCAAGCGAACGCGATGGAGGTCGACATTGAGTGTCAACTCGATGCGAATAAGATACCGAAAACTATTGCGTTGGAAACACCAACGGGCTCTGCTAACCACTACAAAACGGATACTATGGCTTCAGATATAATCACCACTAAAATTCGGCAGGCAATTGCTGCGGAAAAAAGTCCAGAAAGTCTCGATCCAGAATTGAAGCTCAACTTAAATGTGAATAACACATAGTAAATCCATTTGAGCTCTATTTTCATGGGATTATGTGATGACCATGTTTATTTATTAATTATCCAGACACTTCAATATATTCACTCACTAAGTTCATAAATATATTTTTGTGCAAGCACAAATTTGAGTGATATTAACTTATTATTGTCTAGATAACGTAGGAAAGGGAACAAATCGTGTGTGTGTGTATATATGCATATTAATTTATTGTTGCATCTCCATCAAGTGAATTGAAAAATACATTGAGTTTCTTGCTCATTTCTGCGCCAATTCGTCGACTTGAAGTCATGGGTCCGCCTTGTCTTCGAATCACAATATCTGCTAGAAGTGTTACTCTCTCATTGCCCTCACAACACTTGTAAGCCTGTTAAAAATGGTAAGCAAATTGAAGAGAATTTCAGTTCCTGTTGAAAATCTGATGGTGTAAAGTATAAAAAAGTATAAAGTATACTTTAAAAAATGTGATTGGTTAAGTTAGCGCAAGTAATAAGCAAAGTTGATATTACTAACTAGCCAGTAGATTAAATAGTATGATAAACTGTGTAAGAACTTACTTCCATCAAACTTTTAAGTGTTGGGTATTTTTCTATAATTGATTCTGCAGTTTCCAACTGCACTAGAGGAAATGATGTTATATGTTGCTGCCAGAGACGTTTTAATCCATTTGCTCCTTTCATATACCAATTTGTTATTGCATATTTTTCTTGTTGTTGTAATCTGCAATATAACAATTTACATCTTTTTTTTTGTTTCAATTCGGAGTAATTAGAAGTAATTCACTTACTTATATGGTCTTTGGGCAATAGCTTTGGTAGATTGACATATTAAATCAATCAATTCTTTTGAATTATTTAAATTTCTATAGCAGCAATTACAAAAGAGTTGAATTGAATTTAATGCAGTCATTATATCAAGGTTTGATAGTCCTAATTTTTTCTTTGAATTCTTTGATTCTTTGTCAAGTCCAAGAACACCTAGTGAAATTGACTTTTTTGCATTAACTGCTTTTACTGTCTTTATATGAGTAACTAGCTTATTATTTGCAACTAAATCAAGCAAGGTTTGAGCACTCAAAATAAGTAATACATCTGGAATGTCCTCTTTCACAGTGAATGATTTTAGAGATCCAGAACTATCAACTTGATGGTTATGAACTGTCCTTATCCATGTTACAGTACTAGGAATAAGTTGTGATGTTGTTTCATGCTTACTGCCAAGTTTGTTCAGTGCATCAGCAATGTCATCATTTCTCAATTCTTCATCCACAATTGTAGTTATATACTAGGAATATATAAAAATTAGACCTATACATTTGTAAATGGATAAAAGTATACCTTAAGGCATTCATCAACTTTAAATTGTTTGTTAGCTTCATTCAACATTTTCTTGATTTCCTTGGTCTTGGCTTCTTCTAGTTTTCTGTTATCATTTGCCAGTTTCTTTTCTGCTCTAGCAAGTGCCTTCTCAGTCGAAACCTTGGCTTTGCTAGATTTTTGCTTTGGTGCATTCTTGTTTTCATGCACTTCCTTGTTATTCATATTTTCATTATCAGACAACTCACATTTGGAGAGGTTGGCAATTGTGGTTGTAGGTGAAGAGGAATCTTCAGGATTTGTTTTTGATCCTATCCCATATTTTCGCAAAATATCGTCAATATCAAGTTCCATATGTGGATGTATTGTTGTTTCCAAATCATCCATGATTCAATCTTGCAGGTTATTTTACTGAAAATTATAGCTCATAACAGAAATAAACTGTTTACTGCTTTACTAAACTAGCAAAAAGGATGCAATATATTCAAAAGAGTATCTGATAAGTACAAAATTTCAGGTTCAATTATTTATAGTTACATTAACTAAACCATGAAGTGTAATAAATAGATTAAAGCCAACTAATTATGGTGTAGAATGAAAATAAAAGCAATCAAAAGCAATCAACAAATAGAGCAAACTCAGGTTATTTTTTTCAATTGGAATTTTTATTATTAAAATGCTCATGAAACCCAGGACTCAGATTGCTCGTTCTATTTATAATAAAAATGTTAACGTTGTTATCCATGCTTGAGTAAATTCTAAGGATTTTAAGGATTATTAGCATAGTATTAGGCAACCATGAACACAATGACTAAGTTTTTCTGGTTGTTTACATTCCTAGTTTAATCAATACATTTTACATTACCTGATTATTCGTTTATTGAAATGTTAAATATTGACATAAAACGGACATAAGTCATCGTTAATCTGGCAAACAAGCAATAAGTTAAAACCTTTGAAGATCGATTTAATTGTTAACCTATCAGGTGCAGCCGTGTTATGATTTAATTAAAATCATTTCAAAGCGCTGCAAAAACCAATTTCAACTTGATTACATTGTCATTGATTGATTACAATTATCAGTGACACGTCGTCTGAATGTGTGTAAATTATCCTCTTCAGCCATCATTTAAAATATAAACCTGCTGATGTGCAGCACAATGACAATCCTTAGTCCTTTTGTTTATTGGGCACAAAATGAAGAAAACCTCTTTATAAAAATTGACTTGAAGGATGTGAAGGTATTTGAATCAAGTTGCAACTTTATATTCAGTATGTTTTGCTGTTTATGAGGCTTTCTATGGCATTGTGTTATAGGAACCTAACATTAGTCTTGAGGATCGTAAACTTACTTTTAATGCAACTGGCTTAGGTGCAAAAGGAATGCATAAATATGGATTTAGTTTGGATTTCAATAACTACGTTAATCCAGAGGTAAAGTTTGCAAAATTTTTGCAGGAAATTGTGAACATAAAATTGTATGTTCAAGTTATTTCTTTATTTATTAGTTATAATTTTTTTTAATAGTCAGTTGGCCACGTTTTTAAGAACTGTCGGTGGTTAAGGTATAGTTGGACCAGACTTGGATGGCGGATTCTACCTGCTACGGTGTCATAACTCGTGAAGGGGCTTTTATAACTACTTCACCGCTACTCTCAATAAACTTGTTCCAATGCAATGCAAAGCAAGGGTGAATTTTGGTGGGTCGAGTGAAGTGCCGAGAGCAGGTAAAATGCGCCATCCAAATGTGGTCCAACTATACTTTAACCACCGGCAGTTTCTGAAAAAGTGGCCAACTGAATACAAAAGAAAAAGTCAATACAAATAAATTCAGGTTTGGTTTGTTGATGCATTCAGAAATAACTCGTTGATAGTTATGGACAAAAACAAATATTGACCATAATTCTTTCAATGTGGAGTTTATATTGAGCTGCCAGCAATGTCAAGAAAAGGAAAATGGATTTTAACTAGCCTTTAAAGGGTAATTTAATTTGTTATTACCACTGTTGAATGAAATGAAAGATAGCAAACAATATAACACAGATTTACTGTCATTGACTGGCTTGAAATACTGCAATGGTCAACATCTAGAGGTATAAAAAGTACTAATGGTTTCATTTCATGTGTTCCTCATAGTCAGAGCTACCCAATACATAAAGGTATAACTTAAAGAGTTAGATTCATATACAAACCAAATGGGAATGGGTCTGGGGGAGGGAACACCTTGACATAACTCCACATAATGACTCATTATATCTCACATCCTCTTTGTCCTTCAACATTTCTTCCTTTTTCCACTTCTTGTTTGGTTCTTTGTTCCGTTCTTGGAAAGGATCGTAACATTTGCTAGCTCCCAATCTCGGCTTGCAACTTCCAACCGCATGAATCTATGACGCGATCGAGTTGAAGAACTGCAGTGTGCAGATAAAAGAGGCAAACGTGGAAAGGCACCAACCACACTTGAACGCGGCGCAACGTGCGCGATCGATTCGCAGCGGCTCCCAGGAGGCAAGCAACAAAGGCACACGCCGACAAAGTGTGTCAATAAACCCGTTCCGAAGCGGCCCCGACGCTGGCCCACTACCGCATTACTATGACCACGCGGCGCATGCTTAAGTTAAGCAGCGCGCGGCGCAATGGCACGTCAAATTCCGGTAAGGAAGGACACGCGCAGAGGACGGCGATCGTGCACGCGTGCACCGCGCGCGCATGTTTACAGTTGCGGTCTTCAACTAGGGCCACCATTCCGAAGAGAAGCTCTGCTTGGAAGTGGATACCACCAACCGATGGGGGACTCATCTATCTGCACAATGCGCTCTGGTCGCGTCGATGTTGCCCATTTGAGTCCGTTGCTCGCATACGCTTCTCCTCACTTCGTCGTGTGTGGAGATCCTAACGGTACTCGTCGAGGGTCTTTACGGTTCTGTTTCTCTTCTCGACGGCGACGACGACGTCGTCTTTCTTTCCAATGCATACAATTTGCACAATCTGGGCATGAACGTAAAACGTTTCCAGTTACATGGAAGTAGACCAGACCAGGTTAGGTTAGAACTGGTGTGGGTTGCTTTTTAGAAAAGTTGATTTGCTTGGAGTGCGGGTAGTGATGAGATGCTTGTGAGCAGCGAAGACGGACCAGGAAGCAAGTAGGAACCGACAAAACGAGTTCGTGACCTATAATAATCGGCTGAGCGTTGCGGTGGCCATTTCAGGTTCGTCTCGTCCACTTATACCTCATCACACTTTTCCGTCGACGAAGCCGTTAGAAAATTATCCCGCCGAGGACGAAAAGCATCGGCGCAATTTAATTATTCCCGCGATCGACGCGATGCCAGTAATGGCCGCGTCTGGTTATCTTCAGCTGCGTGCGACATTGCACACATCATACATCACGACTCTGCGCACTCGACTGTAATTTACATCTCGCGGTCTCTTCGCGGCCACAAAGAAAGGCGTGCAACGCCCGCGTTGCAATTAAACGCACGAGCGCTCCATTAATCATGGCGCTGCCGTAATCCGTAATCTTCGGGGCTCCACTTACCACGGCGGGTTCCTGTTTCACTTTCCGCTTAGGCGCGCCGCGCTCCGCTTAAGCGGGACGGCGGGCCGGGTCGTCCCGATTAAGCGACGCGCGCGCTTGCGCGCTCCTAATGATTTCGCTCGCAGCGAGGACTCACACCCTCTTTTTTTTCTACCTTGTTTCAGGTAATTACCCAGCCATCATCTCCTCTTCACGCCGGGCAGTCGCCGCGTCATTAATTAGTAATGATGAATCGTACGTGTGGGGAAATTATAGCGTGGCGAGAGCGGCTGCAGGGCGTCGGTAAAGGTAGAAGGCAACGAGACGGTATTTGCATACACGCGCAGAGGTGGCGGCGGCGGCGGCCGCCATGTTTTGCAGCAGATGGCGCTGTATCCGGCACGAAATCGCAAGTGTTATTGCAGGGCGCATGCGCGTATCAATAATCGCAAATCATGCGCGCGCGATGAGCGCAGCGAATTAGCTGCGACGTCGTCGGCGTCGTCGTCGTCAAGACGACGAACGACCATAAATTACCGCTGCCCTTTTGTCCGTTTTGTGCGCCTGCGATTTAATTACGAAATTACGAAAGGCGAGCGCAATCGTTAAACTAACGATGGCGCTCGGGGAACATTCGCGATTACACGCGAAACGTTCGTAAACGTACCATCAAACGGATATTACGAACATGATTAGCCTGAGAGCCATGAAATCATCATTTCGACCAATGTCTGTTGGTGGCATGATCCACCTACCCTTTACGTTTACGTTTGCCCCTCCAAAGAGGTATAGTAGGTCCAAACTTATACTGTGATTTGTACCTGCTATGCTCCATTCCCTTTCAAGCATGTGGACAGTTTTGGAGGATAGAAGAGCAGGTAGAAATCACGGTATAACTTTGGTCCTACTATAGGAACACACATAGGAAAGTTTGTACGTATTGTTTTGCCATGTAACGGAAATATAACCGCCTTGTTTTCCCGTTTTATCTAACACGTACACCGTGAAATCGTTGTTTCAAGATACGTTTGTACCTTTTCGGTGTAGACATCCGTGACATGCGATCCGACTACTTCCTTGTAGTATTATTGTTTCACCTCCTTAAAAGGTGACGTTTCATTTTATGATATGGAAGAATAGCTGGGCATGCAATACAACAACCTATTGGTGAAGTCATTGTTCCTCTTGAAGGTATAAATTCACACATGGATAGCAGTTGGAAATTGTATTACTATCGAACAGTGGTAGGTTATGACTCCAATGTTGGAAACACTTGAAAGGAATCGTTTCCAGATGTTTGCCATTTAAGGATGGTAGACATCCAACTGGCGGCATGACTACCACCCCTTCTTGGCGTGTATCTTTTTCAATCAGTCCCTCGCCGCCATTAGTGTACGAAGCGCAGAGACGCATTCGCGTGCCGATGGTGGAGCGTAATTACCCCGCCAGACAGATGCTGATTGTGCTTTAATGATCTTCAATCGCATCCTTTGATTCTATCGCAAACGCGTATTGTTGTACTTGACGCATGCGTATTTAATTTGCGTGGCCGTCGCGTCGTGCGGCTGCGTGCGTTAATTACGTGGCTGCATTCATTCGCGCAAGCTGCGAGCAACAAGAAAATGATGAAGAAGAAGAACTAAAAGATGTGTGTTATTGTAGCGCCCTCTTGTGGTATCGTATTGAATAACAAATTTGTTTGGTGTGTTGTATACCTCTAACAACAGTATGTTTGCTTAAAAGTATGTGCAACAATTTGGAAAAGGATTTCGATTCGAGTTTTAGAACAATAAACAGTAAACATGCCTGTAATTGAATGAGAAGCAATAGAATGGTTACAATTTCTCGCTTTTTCTTCATGTTTTTTTTTTTCTTCTAACTGTTATTGCTGCGGCTACAAGCAACAATCCGTCCATTTGATTTGACTCATGCTGCGGAAAGAAGCGGAGCGATACGAATTAATAGACATATACACACACACACATAAACGCGCGCGCGCACGCGGAACGAGGAAGCCAAACAATACGAACATGAATCACTTTTTGCGCGTTTGGGCGCAGATCATAATAGTGAGTCGCGAGGAGAGCGCTGCATGTTGCACATGACGCATCTGAATCGTTGGCGATTTGTTCTTGAACCGTGTTCTCGCCGCCGCTATCGCCCGCTCGCATCTTAATTTATGGCGAAGCGTCGCACGGTTTGGTCGTGAAGCAGAGCAGCACACACACACCTTCGCCGTTCGTGCGATCGACGTTTCCTCTTCCTCCTCGAGCCGTCGGCGCATTTTTCGGCATTTTGCTGGCGATTGCATCCGACCGGCTCCACATCGTTTCCTTCCAATCCGCAACACCGAGCATTAGGCCGCCTACTCACTATTCGAGGTGCGGTTTGTTAATGCGATTCACACAATGCGGCAAATGAAATTCGAGACATTCGCCATTAACTGTTCCTGCCGTGTGCGACAACATTATATGCAACCAGTTACACAGTTGCAACACAACTGCAATTCGTTTGCTTATAACCGAAGCCCGGATTTCCAAATGCAAATGCGTGTTTTTATTTAAGTACGTTACACTTCCAAATTTTTACAAGCTGGCGATTTGTGGCATTTAGATTTGAAATAAACGTACTTGCACTTTTTTTGTATGTGCATATTGTTTAAGGAACTTTTCTCTGCTGATTCCTAATATCCGCTTTTCTATAAGGTTAAAGTGGTTTTGGAAATAATCCATTCTGCTTAAATCATCTTATTTGAATTTTTCAACTTTTCAAAAGTGCGACGCTGATGATATTATATGCAACCAGTTACACAGTTGCCAAACCAAATTAGAAAACAACTGCAATTCGTTTCCTTATTTAAGTACGTTGCACTTCCCAAATTTTGCAAGCTTACGATTTGTGACATTTAGATTTGAAACACATACTTGCACTGTTTGCCTATGCATATTGTTTATGTT
>JAODFX010021054.1:6065-19529 GCA_027580035.1 Dorylogaster longipes | reverse complement strand
TTGTAGATATGATCCAATTACCGAACGCTGTCAGTATACACCGCTGCGGAGCGTTCCATAAAATGTAAACGTCTAATGCTCATCATGATTCGTAAGTTTGACCAATGATTTTTCCATACAAATAGTTTCCATTTCGTCCGCCTTTTTTAAAATTTGAATCCTTAACACGGCTGGCGATATTGTAATATTAAATGCACAATTGCAGTTTTCTCAAAAACTATACAAGATGCAGAAATTCTATTACATATTCGAGGTCAGCGGGTCCAATTCTATTAAAATTCGTGAAAATTGTTAAAAAGAACAACAAGTTTTATATTTAATTATTGTAGACAAAATCACTGCCGGTTTTCTTAAGAATCCTACGTCCTACCGAAATTCTAAGTATCTATTCGTGTTCAACAGTGTTCAATTTTTTTGCCAAAAATTTCTAGTTTCATGTTTCTTGTACATGTACGTCGAAAGTTTGGGAATCACTACATAAAGAAGAAGACGATGTGCCGAGCAGCATGCAATGCCGATATGCGCCGGTGATAATGAGCGAACGCTCGCCGCACGTTTTCCGCACGCCGCCGACGCGTTTTTCAATTACTTATTTATGTGTGCACGAATTGCACGTGGTGCGCATGCGCAGCTGTCCGAGCATTTTCGGCGTGCAGTAGGCCATTAATGTCGCCATTCTGCACGGATTACCGCAAATTTAATGCCCTCGATTGCACGGTGTAATCGCTTCTTAGTAGCAGAAGGAATGGCCAGCTTCCAGCATCGATTATCCGCCGTTAATGGTGGTAAATGATGATTTAGTTGATGATGTTGGTGTCGTTAATCTAAACCTGACGCCAATGATGGTTGATAAGTGGTGTTAAGGTTTTAACCACCAAATGACTTGTTCATTGTATGCTTAACGAGTTACTTTTAGACCTAATGAGGGAATTAAATAAGAACTCCAATTTTTCATGCGTGATTATTTATTTTAGAATCGGAAGATGTAATTTATCACCCTCAGACAAATTGGCGTTTGTATTTTGGAGACAAATTGCTTTTTATAGAGATTTCAGAACTTTAGCCTAGACAAGTATGAAGTTAATCTCCTCCATAATAAATTCTTAATGCTTTTGCGAGTTTGAAGATTTCAATATTGATTCAATTGGCTTATCAACATGATCTAATTTATTTTGTTGAAGGAAATGAGTGACCGGCAAGTTTTTGGCATTTCAGCATGTATCGGAATCACGCTTTTCGCGGTTATTTGTCACTTTTAGACCTAACTTTATTACTATTTTTGACGCTTTCAAAATTGTAGATTAGAATTGTAGATTATTTATTTTAAATATGTATTGTTGTTCTGACCTATCTTTTTCCATCATCGAATAATTTTACCTGGTATTAACGTCTGCACTTTGCAGTAGAATTGTTATTGTTAGAATTTTCTTCTAATGATATTTGTAAATTTTGTAAATTGTTTGTTTATAGAATTGCATTGATGATTATATAATTTTCAGTTAGTGATTAAAAACGACGGAATTTTATTTTCTTGAAGAGAATGAGCGAAGGACAAGTTTTTGTAATTTTAACAAGCTTCCATATCGTATATCGATTTTACACTCGTAATCACAACTTCACGTGGAATAAGCGTGCCGAATTTAATCAAAATCTGAAACTAGGTGTGAATAAAATCATTCTTTTCTTTGTTCTACTATCAATGAATCAACTAATAATGAAGTTGAGATTACAGTTGAAATATTTCCTGCTGAGAAATTAGATTATCGTTTTGTTATCATGGCTTGAAGTCTGATATCAGAATTTGCTGGTTGAGTTCCAATTAATATAATAGAGTATTCAATGTCTTAACAATAACGTCATTAAAAGCGCTACTTTTGGAGCATTTTTCAAGTTCTTTTTATGTGTGCGTTTACTTCTCACGCTACTCGTGTTGAATTGTCACTGAGGTGCACATGCCGCGTTCGTAATGTATGGATTCGTGTCAGTAGGTATCGCAGCAAACACCGAAGACGCTGCTTTTCCACCCACAAGTGCACCGACGCTTTTAAATCGCACTTCCATTCGCGATCCGAGGTTCGCCGTGAACGCGGATGTGAATGCAGCCCGCATCATTTCATCGGCACCTTCTGCGCTCATCTCGATGACCATTGAAACGATCAAACGGTAAATTAGTTAATAACACACCTCTCTGCCAATCTGCAGAGTGCCGAACGTTTACCGCAATCTCGTGCGGTTCCGACATGCAATTATCTCACGCCCGTTCGCTTCTTATCAATCACTGCAACAAGCTTTAATTCTCAGCCGTCCTAGTACAAGTAGGTTACAAAGTTCTTATTAGTACACCGTACTAAGTACAACTTAGTACAATCTAATCTAATCTAAGTTAAACCGAAAATTTAATAGAGGACTCCGCTTAGCAGGACCACTGCGGCAAACTCTGTTTTGGTTAGGATTAGGATTATACATTTAAAAAATGTGGAATATAGTGTTTTTTGACATACCTACTATCTTGGCTAACCGGCCCTGACTTTGAGCAGTCATGTTGGTCTTTTTATGCGGCATGTTTGTCCGACTAGAGGTTTGAATTTTCCAAGGATTTATAGGTTTGATTTGGGATTTCAAGATTTGGTTCTCTCACTTGCCTGCTACTCATAACCGGCAGACCTATTAAGCGGAAATGACTGTATTTGGTATTATCGGGAAATGGAGATCACGTAAATCCTAAGAACATTTGCATCAATTGGATAATGACTGAGTGCACGTTGTTAATTTGGAACGCTTGCGAAATGTCAACAAGCCGGGTATCTGTCTGCTCTTGTGGCATGAAAGTAGCCTCTTCGAGTGCTGTGCACACTTTCTTCTTCGGTTGCATCCGAGGCAAAGATTGCGCATAACGAGCGATTTGCAATTACGGCCGACATTTGGCGACTCGCGAATTCGCTCGAGATGATTTGGGGAGAATATCGCAACAACCTACGTTCGTGCAGTTCCCATCGGGTCGTATCAATATCGGCGAATCACTCTTCCGTGCCGGCGAGCGCAGCGAGCGTGCAACGATATCGCAGCCTCTAATAATAGCGTGGAAGTTGTAACAATTTCATCTTTGAGAGACGTCATACAGAGTGATTCGCTTACCTGTAGAATGTGCTTGCCGCTCGGCCCTGTCTAATGTCCTCGTTGCTTCTTGTCCCAGGTGAGTTTCCAACACTGGGTATCACCGCAAACTACAAACGTTAGTACAACTTGAAAGTTAATATTTGCTCAACCTTTCTGGATTGCTGCTCACCTTATAAATAAAGACGGTACCGAAGAGTTCTTTTTTGTTTTGCTCATTCGTGCAATGTCTGATGATTTTGTAAATTACAACGTGCTTTAATTTATTTAGCAAAACCACATTTAGAATTTATTTCTCGAAGAAACCACTTTTAGTATCGAATAAAACTGAAATGAAGCGATGTTAACTTCGTAGCATCTACCTTACATCGATTAAATGTTGCCTTGCGTGCACATAAAATTTCTTCTTTTGAATTGAAATAAAGCTAGAAAGGAAATAGGTAATTATAGTTGGATTGGGAAAACAAGGTCCATAATGACGATGTTACGTTGATGATATAACGTTGACAATGTTAGAACGACGTGATGTGAAGTGAGATAACTAGTAGTTCAATTGAATAGTAGTATTTACAAACGCGGGTAGACTTGATTGTTGCAAAACACGCACGACTAGATTGACGTCCAACAATCTGCATTTACCCCAAATACAACGTTCGATTGATAGTGGTTAAGAAGGTTGAGGAAAGCGAATGCAACGGATGAAATTGAATGGTTTATTATCAATTGCGTAGGGGTGCGCGTCTAGCACTCCATCGCATTGCCGAGCCTGGGGAGCAGCTTGTAGTAGACCTGGATGCCGAGGAGGAATTTCTCGCGTTCGATATACTCGTTGGCACCATTGAGTGGCATGGTGACGCCCGGCAGGCAGGAGAAGCCGAACGCCGGCTTGCCGAGGTAGCGCATGAAGCGCGCGTCCGATTCGGTAGGGTTGATGCGTGTCATCACCTCGTAGCCCATTTCGTTGACGGTGTCGGCGATTACGTGGTAGAAGATGTTGTCGTCGATCGACGTCTCTTTGTCCCAGTTGGTGCATGCGCACGGCGGTTCCAGCGTGACGCCCTCGCCGGCCTCCTCCGCCCACGACTGGAGCACCTCGAACCACTTGTCCATGCAGGTGTTTTGCGGGAGGCGCGCCTCGACGCGCACGGTGAACGACCCCGGCACGTAGTGTCCAAATTGGTCGCTGTCCATCTTGACGATGTTGATCGCCGTTGTGTCCGTGTTGTCCGGGCAGCCGCCGGCTGCCTCAACCTGCGTAGCGCGGTACTGGTTGATGACGTCGAGCAACCGGGCGAGCTTCGAGCCGGCGACGTCCGGCATGTTCACGTAGTTCGGCGACGGTGTGCCGCTGACGATGAAGTTCGCGATGCACTTGTGGCGCTCGCCGTAGAAGAGCGAGAAGGCGCGCTTGCAGGGCGCGGCGAACGCGCGGTCGATCCACAGGCCCGGGTTCAGTTCCTGGAACTCCTCCGACTCGAAAAACTCTTTCATCGCCTCCTCGCAGATGTTCTCCTCGTCCGGCATGAAGACGATGATCAGGTTGCGCTTCATCTTGACGCCGTCGCACTTGAGCCGTTTGATCGCCTCGATGTACTGGATCGCGATCATCTTCGTGTCTTGCGCGCCGCGCGCGTAGATGCGGCAGTTGGGGTCCATGCGCGCCTCGAACGGCGGGTAGTCCCACTGCTCCTCGTTCGCCGGCGAGACGTCCATGTGCGTGTTGAGGACGATCGCCGGCACGCAGGTGACCGTGCCCGCCCACTTGATCACCCCCACTGGCAGGTTGTCTGAGCGCATGATCGTCTTAAACTCCAGCTGTGCGGAGCACGCCAGGCACCGGACGTAGTCAAGGGCTTCCTCTGGGGAAGAGAACACGCATGGGGTTAGAAGGATTAAAATGTGCGCATGCCTCGGAACCTACCATAGTCGGTCTCGGCCCAGACCGTGCGTATCCTCAGATACCCTCGGAGAATCTCTACCGCTTGATTGTCTAACTCGTCCTCGTCGGCCATTCTCTTCGAATTTTGGATTGACAAATTTCGACTGTAACGGACTGATCGATGTGAAACGTGCGACTAAAAACATTCTTAGTTGATCATGGTTACTAAGGTTACTGGAATGTATTTATTTCGAATGAAACCAATCAATTATAATTAGGTAGGTGGCCTAGTCGCAGCAATAGATTGCTATACACGCCAATGCCAAATAGGAAGCTCTTCTTCTCAATGAACTCATCGTGTTGATGCATCAGCATCTCGCCGCTTAGAGGGGAGAAATTGAAGACGGGTATGCCGGATTGTCGCAGAAATCTGGCATCAGTTACTGCCGGGCACACCTGCGGCAAGAGCTCGTAACCCCTGCAAGAGCAACAGGTAGAAACGTCGAATGCAGGCATTTCTAGACGCTGGCGTACATTTCACGAATAGTCTCAACAAACGGTTGGTAGTAGGGATTGCTCTCATCGAAGCGAGTGGGTTTATCGATGATCTCGCAGACCACCTCTTCGATCCATGTCCCTTCGCCAGCTCCTTCGCACCAGGTACGCAAGGTGGCCTTCCACTCTTCAACGTCAATCTCGGGTGGCAAGCGAATGTCACAGTTGACAACGAACTCCGAGGGAATGACGTTCTCTTGACTTCCACCCTAGAAGCGAGTCGTATTAAGGTTGTACGTTTCAACCACGCGATAGACGTCTACCTCGATCATGGTGGCATTTAATGCGACTACATTGGTACCTACGACATTCCCTTTCGCCAGTTCGTACTGCCCTTCGCGGTAGTCGTAGAGGATCTTCAGCAGTTTCGCTAATTTGGAGGCGGCGGTGTTGGGGAACAAGACGCATGCATGGCCCACGGCGCCCGTCACGTGAAACTTGACGGACCACTTGTGCTTCTCGGCATAGTAGAGATTGAAGTACCCTGGGCGATTGCAGGGTGCGCCCTCGTCAAGCACGAAGCCAATGCGCAGCTCGCGAAAGGCCTTCGTCTCGACAAGAAGTTTCATGCCCTCCTGGCCGCCGAGCTCCTCGTCCGGGACGAACGTCACCACCACAGTTCGGGCGAGCGATGTACCCTCGCGCTTCAATCGCTTGATCGCCTCTAGGTGTTGAATCCCAAGAGTCTTCATGTCCTGCGTGCCACGTCCGTAGATGCGTTCGTCTTGGTCAACGTGCGCTGCAAACGGCGGATACGTCCACTTCTCCGCCTCTACGGGCACCACGTCCATGTGGCTGTTGAGGCAGATCGCCGGCAGGTCACGCTTCGTTCCGAGCCATTTCATGATCACCGCTGGCCGATTGGGTTTCAGCAGGACGACTTGGCACTCCAAACCGATTGATTTCGCCTGCGCCTGAAGGAACTTCACGCATTCCTCTGCAAAATTTAATCAAAATCTTGCCATAGTTAGGTCTATGGGTTAAGGCCATTATTACCGTAGTTGGTAACGTTGGAGATGCTTGGTATCTGAATGTACCGTCGGAGGTTTTCGACGGACTCTTCATCGTAGGATGTCATCGTAGTGGTGTGAAATGTTCGTTAGAACACTAAATTGAACTGAAAGCGAAATTCTTCGGTATACGGTATTTAAGCAAAGCAACCTGCCTTGGAATTTGAATTGGAATAATGAACGTTGCTGGCTTTAAAATATAAGTTAATATATTTTATCATCCAACATTGCTACGTCACTTGCACTTATTTCATGGTTTTGCGCAGATATTTGCATATTTGCTTAATAGCTGGCTGATGTCATGTTGCTTGCGGGTTCTGGAATGATATGCATATTTGAGGGCATTCATTTAATTTCGGTTTACTGATAAGGCTTGCTGATAAGCAGCTAGCATACACTGGTTTCTAATTGAAGCAAGCTATTCGGACGGAATAGGTGAGATATGAATTCAGATCTCCACGCAAATATCTACAGAACCAGTTTAATGACTTCAAACCACCATAACTAGATCATGTTTCCAATACAACGGCGGGCAGACAGTTGATGGGATTTGCATGAACTTTTGAAAATTCTTAATCGGCGCATTGTCCAATGACGTCTCCACCTTTATTCGACTTTATATGAAGATATAAAGATGAAAGTAATTACATCACATGTGTTTTTGAACGTAGTGTTTAGTATGTTTGCGTATCTTATCTATGGTGTAATGCCGTTTTAACTATTTACATCGTACTATTTTGTTGCAATTCTACATATATGTAGATAAATATTCAAGGTTGTGACTCGCAGTCCAAATGAAAAACGATTTATAATTACTGCGCGATTCCACGAAATGCAAACAGAAGTTGCATTTTCTGCGAATACTATCGTGGGATGTAGTCAATGAATTCGCATTTCAATATGACGGCTACTACGAGTTGGTGTTAGTGATTCCATACTCTAGTTGCTATCGAGGTTTGATTGTATTACTATTACTTTACGATTACTGCACAATTACACTCGGAACGCGAATGTTTGAGACTCGATGGGATCCCGTTGATTGACGCCAACGACGACCCGCATCGCAAGCAGGCAGAGTTGTTGTGCAAGCGGTAACTTTTACTTGAACTCCGCCGGAAAATGTTACTGCCAACTGGCACGTCGTTTTTCGCCGCGGCGTTTACTCCATGCCGCTCGTGTTCTGGTTCTCCTTCGATCGCAAGGCCGTAATTTAAAGCGTATTCGAATCGGTTACGCGTACCGCGTGCAGCATGCATCTCAGCTTCATTGGCTAGTTTTGCCAGCCGCATAAGAACCATGCGGATATTTGATGTGACTAGCGATTTGCACAACTTGTAACTCGTCTCTGTCACCTGAGAACGCTTACCTTCAACTTAAATATCTTCGAGTTTCCTGTTCTCTAAAACTTTTCTACTTACGCCAAGTGTTAATAATCCAAGATTGCTACCGTACTTCGTTGCAGTGATTATTTTGTTACGAACTGGAAGCGTTGCAAAGTTTAACTGTGAGCATATCTATAGCTCTCAATTCAGCATGCTAATCACTGAAACAGTTGCGTGTCATTCACTAAATCCATCCAGTTTTGTTTGTTAAGGGGGAACCGTATTTCAAAGGATATTTTTTAAATCTGTCTAAAGAACGTGTTAAAATTTTATGCAGGTATTTTTTTTTCTTTTAACACGTAATGAAATAGATGCTGGAAACTTCCGTTGTTTTCAAACACAAATTGTGATTTAATTGACTTAAGAAACACCTCCAAAATACACAGTTACTTACTGTTGGATTGAATATTGTTACATACTTAAAAAGTTTGATGAATATTACATTGGGAAATAATGAAAATAAATAGTATAATGAATTTAATGAATAGAAACTTTGTGTTTTATCATGATTATAAATTTCTATTGTCGTTTTGATCTAAAAATATGCTTTTTCTCAAATAAACAAGACAATCTTGATGGAGAAGTGTTGTTGTTTGGAAGTTCGTTGGACGTTACTCAACAAAGCGATTGAAGAATTTTTATTTTGCCTACGTTGGTACTTTAGAACAATCTTAATGTTAACTGATCTGGAAAGGGAAATAATATTTTGCTAATATAGTGAGTTGAAATCAGCTGACAAAACTAATTTTGAAACGAAATGACTTTCAACACAGCAGTTGTTCAGATCATCACTACCACCTCCTTGGGCATTGACTGAGTATCGACTGCTAAGCAGCTTGCGCCGGCGCCAGACGCGCACGGTGATTCAGTCGGCGCTCAGGTGT
Organism: Dorylogaster longipes; assembly: GCA_027580035.1. NCBI lineage: Eukaryota > Metazoa > Arthropoda > Insecta > Coleoptera > Staphylinidae > Dorylogaster > Dorylogaster longipes. The sequence goes on along the minus strand of JAODFX010021054.1, from coordinate 10,705 downwards.
CATCCGCGCAAGTCGTGCGCGTTCGGACCGAATCGGCTGCGCATGCGCATCGCGTCGAACGCATGCGCGTGTGCGCCGTGTTGTTGTTGTTTTTGTTTTGGTCGTGCGTTCGCCGCGTTCAGGTGCATTGCACGCTCGACGCCCGGTCGACAAGTGCGTTGAGCAATTCCACGCCGAGTAACTGCGAGAGACGAGCATTTCGAAAATGGAATATTATTCATAACGAACAAGAAATGCGGCAATCAAGCGTGCTGCATGCAAAAGTACTGCACTGAGCAACTTTCCTCGATAGTACCAGCCGACGTTATATGCTGTGTTACGCCCAAACAATTCATCGATATTGAGAGCTTATCGCATGTGAAACGCGCTTGATTCAAGATCCTTTTGCACGTTTATGCGACGCGAAGATGAGTCATTCACCGCAATCGTTGAATTCCTTGGACTGTTGGGATTACACAATCGAGCTGGAATGTCTTCAGGGAACAGAAGGTACTTTTCTTTCCGTTTTTATAACTTATTTAAGCCACTTGGCCCTTCTTTAATCACTGTTTTTGAGATAACTTCATTCGTAAATGATTACACAAATTATAATCTTATCTAGTGTCTACAACTCTTATCTATAAAGTCAATTGATTAATCATGGAAACAAAAAATCTATTGATTAATAGTGGCTTGAAGCTGGTAAAGAAATTGTGGAAAACCCAAACGATCGTAACTTTGAACTTGAGAACACCTATTCATTGTTCTCGGAGCTAAATCACGCTAAGCGTGGTGATATGGAATATATCAACATGTTTGAATATAAGGCACACCATTCATTATTAACAACATCGTTGCGCAGGTCTGAACAACAACAATTGCAAATATTATTCCTATTAACTAGCACCTAAAAGTGGACTTTATCCTGTCAACTCAACATGTCCCATCAATTATTCACCTTGCGTTAGAAATGCTAGGCAGTTTTCGTACCGAGAGAGTTCGATTAATAATATTATTTTAAACGTTTACTTATTTTTTTGCTATAGTTTGGCATTTAAATGTGGTGATGTCATCAAGTTACTGAAATTCGAAATTACTGCCTACCTATGCAAATATGCGCATATAAAATAACGAAGGTAATGATGTGGGATAATTAAAAATAGCAATGGAATAGGCTGCAATTAAATACTTTTTATAGATATTTCTAAACAAGCACAGGCTCATAAATTCAACGTCGTTTTTTAGGTTAAACTAGATTTTTCACGTCGCAATAGTGAGGCATGCTTTTCCGCCATCTTCCCTGCTGCATTATTAACTTTAATTGCGCACGGCAATTTATTGGCTTGCAAGAACAATTATACATTACGCACTCTTTCACACAAACGTGATTGTATCTCATAGTTTTACACATCGAATGTAATCTCAAAGTGGTATCACACCTCGGAGGAGGAAGACGAGTAGTGACGAAGAGGTTATTCATCCAAGGTGCACTAGATAACACGTATTGTTTATTTCATGCGCGTTAATTAGCGTTCCCACAATATGTACATGCAACTCCTTGAGGAATGAGGGAAGCATTGTCGTGAAAGGCGCTATCACCGTCTTCCGAGTCTGTTGCCAGTTACAGTATTATCTAAGCATCTCGTTTCATATTCATAAACCTGCTCAAGAGAACGCAATAAATCATTAACCTTCGCATTGAAAAGCATCGCGTTTAATAGAAACTAAGCAGTGTTGATGAGCGTATTCAACAATCCAGAAATCATGTGCTCAACATCAATCCATTGATTATATCGGCAATGACTCATCATCATTGGAGAATTACAATGAGCTTGAACTCCTGCACAAATTCCTGCTGGCGTTCACTTGTTTCTGCTTCATTTCCCGATGGAATTGCTTCCGTAGTATAATTACGTTGTGCTTCGGTAATAATTGCTTGAGTGCGTAGATTTCTGAGTTGAGCATTCAAGGTGAGTTTCGCATTACGCCTTCAAATACAATTTCGAATAGAAATTGTCATTTGTTTTAGATGTTGAATAAGTTCCTACTTGTTGTACCGACATCGGTTTGGGTCACTAATGTATGCAGAAATTTCTCTACGTTGAAGTTAGGCAATAAGCTTCTCTAACTTAGTGCGCACTCGTACTCTGTTTTCGAGTTACGTAAAATATACGTGTGCGCATGCGCATACAACTTGGCCAGCAACCTCAGCGAATAACTCGTAATTTACGGTAATGTGGATTGCACACTTTACGTGTCCGAAAACCGAATGGAATGGACTTAAATATGATTTAAAACGGTTTAATCAATAGTGACTGTCTTTAGTTGAAAAATTTTTTTTTAATGCTAATGGCGTAAGTTCGAAATGCAGGCGATTGAAGGCTTAAGTTAAGCAGAAACTAGGATCATCATTTTGCTCCTTAGCACCAAATTCTTGCCATTAATCATTTGAGCATACAATGAAGCAAGTTGTTACAGGATAATCAACGTCGAAGTGAGAACATACAACGACGAAGATAAATCAGCGAAAAAGTGTTTGCAAATATTCCTAGTTATTTGTGCCTTCCTCCAAAATAATAAATCATCAAATGGCTATTTCCTAGCATTATATAATTCAAGACCACTAAGAAAAGAAAAGGAACTTCTTTATTGCGCTTTATCGTCTTCGTTTAAAGGCGTTGTTGAATTCATCAATAAATGCATTTTCATCGCCTCGTAAAACATGATGGAAATGCAATAGGCAAAAGTGAAAAGCAATTAACTTTACATGTGCAAATTTGATTATGAGAAAGGAAACTCAAAACTTAAAAAAATTTTAATTACACAACTTCGTTGTGTTGCTTCAATTTATTCCTCGGCTTTCTTAGTTCAGTCTTCGAGCACGCTCCACTTTAGGTTATTGCGGATCGGTTTGCGTGGATCCACTGTGAAATGCATTCATTCGACTCGTGTAAATAAATGATAGTCAACAGTAATCATATTTTTTACTATCGCTCTGCTCTTTTCTAGCGTTCTGTCTCAATGAGTCTTGTGGAACTGGAACACTTACGATTTTTATTTGCCACCTCATTTAACGTCGATTTCAAAGTTCGAACAACTTTCCATCGACGTTTCTAATTAATTGGATAGTGTAGGAATTTTCAAATACAATCTTCTTTACTAAGCTACTATATTGATCTTTTAGAGCTGCTGTTATTAGGCATCATCTCTCTGCCAAATCAGCCATATTTGATTTCGTTGTTATGTTTGCAGACCTGCAGTTGGCTGCCGAGCTAGGCAAGACCCTCCTCGAACGCAACAAGGAGCTGGAGATGTCCATCAAACAGCATATGAATATCATCGATGACCAAAGTCAGGAGATCGAGTACCTCACGAAGCAGAACGTCGCCCTGCGCGAAGTGAACGACTCCCGGTTGCGCATTTACGAGCAGCTGGAGGTGAGCATTCAGGACCTGGAGCGCCTCAATCACCGTCTGGCGATCGAGTGCACTAACGAGAAGAAGAACTCGAAGGCATTGAGCGCGAGCCTCGAGGCGAGCGAGCAGCGATGCGACCAGTTGCAAGAGGACTTGGAAACGTCCAAGCGACAGCTGCAGGTTCGAAGGGAGACACAAGACGTGAGGCTGGTGATCGCACAGGTGACAAAGGCGACGGCGAAAATCGACGACGAGGACGACGATGACGTGGATGAAGTAGATCGAGCTGAGAGTCCGATAACGCAGTCCTTGACTCCCACCGCACATAGAAAATCTGTTAGTGACGAACGATATACGAAAATTTGGTGATCACTGATGACCTTGTTCTTCTGCTAGGTATCGTGTGTTGGTATCGGCACGCAGGCCAACACGCAGGGGACACAAACGACGCCCGGCTGTCGGCAGTGCCACGTGTCGTCAGAGAACTCCGAGCTGCCGGAGCTGCTCCAGAGGTTGAAGGAAGCTCACGCACAAACTGCGCAGCAATCACGCCGCATCACGGAGTTGGAGGATCAGCTGCATTCGATGGTGCAGCAGAACCAAGAGCTAGAGACTATGATTGTCAGCTTCCAGCAGAAGGGTTGTGAGATGAAGAGCATGCACGATGAGATCAGTACGTTGGAAAATATCAGGTAAGAAATGTGAACATGTAAACCAGCGCATTGTAACCTCTCCACTTGTGGATTGTTCTTGCAGGCAAGATCAAATGTGCCAGAAATGTATGCGTTCTTTGGACCAGACCGATGACTTATCGTTGATGCTTTGCGACGAACGCGAGGATGATGTTAGCATGATGGAATCCATCACAGACGCGCAGCACCGCACCTCGCTCTACATGGAAGTGCAGGTAAATTGCATCGATTGTCATGTTGGGGGGTTCGAGCTTGTTTGCATGTCGCATGCATTGTCAGTTTTGATATTCGGTCGATGCGCTTATGGTCTGGTCTCCTAACCACATCCTGCTACACCTAGAAAGATATCCACTTGTAAAAGAATCGAATCAACGCAATGTGTTCGAAATATTCGACTCTGAATCTATGGCAGAGCAGAAAATCACATCATCTGAAACGTTGCTAGCCACTTTTCACCCGATGGTTATCTCTGACTTAACAGTTTTAACGCTTGGTTTCATCTACGAGCTAATTCAGCTAGTTTAATGCGACTGTGCATGTACATTATTGAGTT
>JAODFX010020943.1:0-10903 GCA_027580035.1 Dorylogaster longipes | reverse complement strand
CAAATTTGTGTCGCGTGTTTTCAGAATGTTCGAAAATTGATCATATTTAAATACATTTTTGGCGCATTTGCAAGCTTTTCAGAATGAACAAATTAAGACTGTCTTGAAGAACGTTCTTTCGTCTATTAGAATGAATATATGGGATTCCATCTGGATTTTTCCTTTCGGAAATTTAAACAAATATGTGACGCGTGTTTTCAGAATATTCAAAAATAGATCATTTTTAAGCACATTTTCGGCACATTTGCAAGCTTGCTAGAATCAAAAAATTAAGACTGTCTTAAAGAATGATTCTTTAACTAGTAGAAAGAATATACAGTACTCAATTCGGATTATTCGTTTCGGAAATATTAACAAATTTGTGTCGCGTGTTTTCAGAATGTTCGAAAATTGATCATATTTAAATACATTTTTGGCGCATTTGCAAGCTTGCTAGAATGACAAAGTTAAGACTTTCTTAAAGAACGATCCTTCGTCTATTAGAAAGAATATAACACACTCAATTCGAATTATTTGTTTCCGATATATGGACAAATTTGTGACGTATGTTTTCAGTATGTTCAAAAATTGATTATTTTTCAACATATTTTTGAGGTATTTGTACGCTTGCTAGAATGAACAAATTAAAACTGTCGTAAAGAATTGCTTTTCATCTATTAGTTGTATCTAAAACACTCAATTTTGTTTATTCGTTTCGGAAATATGAACAAATGTGTGACGCGTGTTTTCAAAAAATTTCCGAACGTGAGTGAAGTTAGTACCCGGAGCGCAGCACACCGAGCGGTAAAACATTCCATAAGAAATACACTTGAGAATCACAAAAAACTCCATGAATGGGACGTTTGGATCATTGCATTTCATTACACTCCTTGATTAAACTAAGAAATATTGCCAATCATGCTCACTCTGATCGCGACGAACTCAAGCAACTATAGTTATGTAACAGCCAATTTAAATTGTTTATTGCCTCCCACAACCCACGACCATGAAAAAGTTTAATAGGTTAATGGGATTAATCAGCATTCCGGGCCGTACGTTATTAATTAAATTTTGTATCCTCATTCACGTGTGTGATAATCTATATCGTCCTCAATTCCCTACTTCAAATGATGCGCAAGCTCGCCCATTGTATAAGTTTGCTCAGTTTGCTTTTGACTGTGTCAAAAATAACATTCTTCCGCATTGGCCGCATTGCTAAGAACACAAAACTTAAACATAGCTTACCTTATTTCAAACGCCGAAGGCGAATTGTAATGAGTTTTCAACAAGAGAACCTCGTTCAAGAATTATTAGTCGCTCGCTGCAGTGAATAACTGATACATTGAATCGCAATGGTTGCTATAAAACAAAGAAGAAAATAATTTATGAAGGTGTTGCATTGTTGCATATTGTAACAATCGTTACTTTTGGTCCAAACGAAAAAAGTAAATCCGTACAGAGAGCAAAATTGTCGATTGTTGGTTTTTCACTGAGAATATTGCAAGGAGTAATTATATAGAAAATTTCATAACGTAAATAATGAACAATCCACGTTGTGTGACTTAATGTGTGTGATTGAATATAAAAGTTTCGTTGTCTCCACATTATGTAGATTAGTAATGCCCAACTATAGTAGTAATGTCCTAGAATATTCGAATTTAGCGCTGCCGTGCTTACCGTGTTCCAGCTGAGTCCGCGGAACCGGCCGGCATCATCTGCGTGTGCGCCGATGCCGGCTGATTCGTCCACGTGAACTCGTTCTCCAACATAACAACCTCGCACACAAACGGTACACATACAACGCATTCGCCCGTAGCGGTGTTTATTTTCTACGTCGCAGCAACGATACGACACCAGCCCGATCCAAACACGCCCGGAAAACAGTTCACATCACCGTAGCAATAACTCTCAATATTCTTCAATTTGTCTCGTACGTCAGCCTATTAAATTAATCAGTTTCGGTTTGTGCCGAGTGTACGGATAGAATACGATGGCCCACACCTCGTTCGACTCGTTTAAAGATCTCGACCTGACGCGCGACGAAATCGATCGAATCGGCGAAGCCCTCAAAGACAAAGAATTCCGCAAGTTGTTCTGTGATTACGTGCAGGAAGTGAACGATCCCGAGAACCGACGCATCTTCGAGAGTGAGCTAACTCAGCTGGAGCGCGAGCGTGGCGTGGATGTTACGTTCATCAACCCCCAGCCCGGTTATGTCATCAAGACGAGCTTGAACGGGACTAAGAAAGCCTTCGTCAATGTATGCTCCAGTGACCGCATCGAGCAGCCCTCGTCGAAGCCGTCTTATCAGGAGGGCAGCAAGGGCCTGCAGTGGACGCTTCCGCACTCGCTCGCACCTCCTCGCGAAGACTTCGACAACAAGAAGGTCGCGTGTCAGGTATTTGACGTCGTCTTTCATCCAGATACATTGCATTTAGCCCAGAAGAATCCGGCGTTTAAGAATATGGTCAATAAAACTGCGTGCGAAACTGTGGAAAGCAGCTTTGACTGCAAATTGGACCAGAAGAACTTAAAGTTCCCCAATTTGAAGTTCAAAGGAATGGCCAGACCAACAATCATCAGAAAAAACATTGATAACTACCAGAAGAAGAGTCCTTGTGAAGAAAGTGATATTTTGAACAAAGTCTATGAAAACATGCCAAAGGTGACTGACCCACCAAGGCCTAAAACTCCAAGACCTAGAAGAAATTCCACAGATGACAAATCCATGTATGCAACACCCAAGTATGAAATCAAGCATAGAAGTCACATTGAACTGGAAAACTTTACCTATGATAGATCTGCAAAGATGGGTGCAGCCATTCCCAAAGAGTTGGTAGTTGAAATATGCCTTCCATTATTAAAAGCTGCCACTGATATTGACCTGGATGTGACTGAGAAGACAGTACAACTTAAAAGTGAGACACCATCTAAGTACAAACTTTCAATTACATTACCGTACAAAGTAAATGAAACAGCTGGCAATGCCAAGTTTGATAAAGATACTAAAAAACTTATTGTCACCCTGCCAGTGAAGAGGAATGCCAGAATGCTTGGTGATTATTCCAAAGAGGACAGTGGAGTTGAGAGTGATCATGGGTCTATTTCTCCTCCTCGAAAAAATGTATCCACACCTCCTCTAGTTGTTGAAAAGACTGCATTTTTAGATTCCACTATTGAGTACTCATTACCTGAATATACCTGTCACCTCTGTGAAAATCTAATCTTTACCTTGACAGTGAAAAACGTTCATGAAAGCACTCTAGAAAAATTGTTCAATGATGCCTATACAGCTATGCACATAAAGTTTACAAGCATAAGCGCTGGCCATTTTCCCGTTCACTACGCTTTCTGTATTAAGCTACTGTCACATTTTATCGATTCTGAAGCCACTGCTATCGAGATTTGGGATAATAACGTTATCGTGCAAATTGCGTTCACACCTCGTGATAAACAACCGACGTCGTACTTGGTCGGCCGTTCGGAAGAGAGTTTACAGGAGAAAATACTTGAGGAAAGGCAACGTCTTGAACATGAATTGGATGAAGATGACGATCCAGACGAAGACGTGGAAGATGAAGATACTAATGACGAAGTTTTTACCAAGCCCCAAGTACAAAAGGCAAATAAAGTGGTTGATACAATCGATTTGAACCCCGAACCCAAAACAAAAGCTATCGATATAATGGGTGCGACTTACTCTGATGTATCCGGGGACGAAATGAGTTGCAATAGCTATAGTCCAAAATGCAAAGGGATCTTGAAGCGAATGTCGGTATCATCGAGGAGTTCCGTCAGTCGAAGTATCTCCGAATCCAGCGCTGAAGACTTTAGTTGGACATCATCCTTTGAACATTGTTATTCGGTCAGTCAAGATTCTGTCATTCGGGAAGAAGATTCGGAACCGTCAACTAGCTTGAAGAAAACCGTCCGTTTCAATAATCATGTTCTTCGACAACTCTTCAGGTATTAAATTAAATTAAACACTCCAATAAGTATTTACATTGACTCACTATCGAATGTATTTGTAGGTCCAACTCCAGTATCCTAGGACAAAAAAAGAAGAACCAGCGTAAAAATCGCAACAAAAAACGAGCAAACGAACGTCGTTACAGCGAAAGTGAACTGTCCGAAGCCGAAAAGGAGAGAGAAATTAAGACTAACATGTTTAAAAAACAACTGTCTCACCCTGACAGCAATAACCCTGAAGAATGCAAGAAGGATGAAAGCATTTTTCCCCTTGATATGTAATGCATGAGCTTGCTTTATAAATCATGTATCAAACTTTAATCTTTTCCTAGTGTAGTTTCTACCAATTAATTACCAAGTAGTTTCATGTTCACTTAGCACATGGAAATGTTGTTTAAACTTCATAAGTGAGAATACTTAAATATTAATTTTACTCTGGTAAGAAATGCATGTTTCTGCTTTGGTAGGTATTTGATTAATTGTTACCTTGTGATATGGAGATGTGTGCTATATTGATTCAAGATTTTAATTAGCACTTTCAAATTGATTATACTTTCCTAGTTTATGGGGACTAAGATTGTATATCAAATCCAGTGATTAATTGAATGATAGTATGCAAAAGTTAACATTTTATAACTTGATACTTTATACATATGCAATTTTACAAATGTTCAAGTGAATGTTAATTGAACCATTTTTCCTGTGAGAAATAGAAGTGATACACAAATATATCGTAAATAAAACTATAAAATGTTATTGTGTGTGTAAATTATGATGAAACCCATTGGTAATAATGTACTTGTAATAGCAGTAATAGGTTTAAGAGCTAATATCATCATATCTCGTCCAACTTGTTAATTGGATTGTTACTTACATCTTTAAATCCGTAATTACGTTGCTCGTCCTTGACTCAACCAGATGTTTCGATGCTAGAATTTAAAGATCGTTGCTATTCAACGTACTCAGGTGCTCAATGTGTTCAGTGACAGGTACAGTGCTAAAATAAGTAACCTTTGGATAAAAATTAATTTGCTGTGACAACCGCGACAACACCTGTTTCAGCAAGCTTCAGACGTTTGAATTCGATATAACCTCTTCTATATAACTCGATTTTCAACTTTTACTTTTGTGATTAGTTTAACAATAAACTGCTGAATACATCGTCCCAATTATTTTAAAATAGTCTATACATCGTTGAAAACTATGCATGTTGATTTATCAGCACATTTACACTCCGACAAATGTAATGAGTTAATTGCGTTATTGCAGAATTGTCACAAGGACGTAAATACTTACCTTTACTTTAACGCTGACAATATAATCTAATTATTCCAATATGTTACAGAACCCATTCCGGAAATTTTTGGGAAAATGCAATCCTGAAGATACTCGAATGACTAAATGTTTGAAGGAAGAACGACTCGAACGCCGTAAGCGCAACGCAGAAAAGGCGAAAGAAACTCAACAAAAAATCAAGGAGCTGCTCCTTAATGATATTAACAATGGAGGAGATGAATTCGACCTATAACATCATGGATTCAATTGATCCTAAAATTGTAGAAAATTTACCTAGTGTTAGTGACCGATATTACACACATAAGTACTGCATGGCAATTGAAGGCGTTGATGGAATGGTTCAACAGAGGATCAGTTTCCATTCAAATAGATTGTGTTTACTTTCATTGGCTGCTAACCATCCAGCAATGGCAAAAGTAATTTCAAAAGTTAACTTTGAAATTTCAGATAAGTTGAACAGATTGAACAATGTTGTATCTGGAAAAGGTAAGAAAGGTGCACAAAAATTGGAGGGCAAATCAATTATTTGTTATGTTGAAACTGATGATGGAGTAAAGTATCCAGTATACAGTTGTATGAAAGGAAAATTACTGGAGATTAACAATGTCCTAGTTGAGACTCCAACATTAATGCAAACCCACCCAGTAAGCAATGGTTATATTGCTATTTTATTGCCAGATTTGAAATATTATTCAAAAACAAAGGAATCTATGCTGGAGGAAGCTGAGTATTTGCAGGCATGTGATCAAACAACACCTAGTAATTAATTTATCAATGTAAAAGTTTCATTAAGCAAATTGTAGCAATTCTGTTTCCTAATTGCAATAAAATTGCAAAAAAGTATTGCCAACTTATTTAAACATCCGTGCTCCATATAAGAATGAAATGTAGGTAAACTGGTATGGTACACCATTTATTTAAAAGTTATTTGATGAAGATCCTGTAATTTCTGGCATAACATAATTGTTCATAAAATTGTTTGTACACATTTATAATAGGGACAGAAGGTAATATTATATTTACAAAAGTTTAGTCGAGATATTTATCGTGTTCAGCATTAAACACACACACTTAAATATCTGCGCGAATCAATTTCTTGCATGAGTAAATGCGCAGCTTATATACTAATAATAATTACGTAAGTATCTAAAATCAGTTCAATCTATCCGTAGATAATTCCAATCCGCTTAAATAATCCATGGTTGACCTCGTGCGTACATCGAAACGGTTACACGTTAAGACTATACTAGAACAGTACCGTTAGGAGTCGCATACCAGTGTAGCGTACAGAAAGAGAGGAAGTGCGAGCCGCGGACGATCCGTGGACCACTTGCTTAATCGTAATAAATTGCACTACAATCACTTGGAAACAGATTCTCACGCTTGCGGCGGATAGTATGGCGGTGCTGTCACGTCGGGTGCGGTGGGATACTGAAAGTCGGCACTGTACACGGGGGGATGATTCGGCGTGGCTGAGTAGACGGGCTGCGGCGCCGGTCCAGGCGGCGGATACTGCTGGTACGAGTATGGTGCGCTGTACAAGGATTGCTGCTGGGGTTGCGACGCGACCGGTGGAGGTGGCATAGAGTATTCGTACGGTTGCGTTGCATACTGTGGCGGCACCGGGGTCGAATAAATATGTGGAGGATATGCTCCGTACGAGTACCCTTGTGCTTGGCTCGCCTGTTGCAGATGCGGAAGCTGTTGCGGTTGTTGGGATTGTTGCTGGGAGGGCTGGCCAGCTGGTGGTTGCTGAGCTGGCTGCTGCGTAGCGGGTTGTTGCAGGGGCGCATGTAGCGCTTGATGGGTTTGCGATGTTTGCGCCGGATACACGTTCAAATCATACGAGGGCGGCGCAGATTGCGCTGAATACCCAGCGTAAGATTGCGGCTGAGGAGGCGGTGGTGGTGGAGGAGGTGGTGTAGCATATGGCTGCATATTATACCCATAGTAGTTGCCATACTGTGCCCCATACTCCGCATTAGGAGGAATGTTCGGTTTCAGTGATGTCTGCGATGTATGCGATGGCGGTGCTCGTTGTTGGATTGTCTTCTCTTCGGCTTCATCGTCTATCGATATCGGCTGGCTACTCGCAGGTTTCGGGGTCGGCTCCTCGTCCGGATAGGACTTGGTAATACTGTTCAGTGTTTCCTGGAATGGCTGCTTCGACTCGGAGATAATGGCCGTAGTAGACTTCTCCAGCTGCTGCAGGGCGGAGGTGCCTTTAGTCGGGCTTAGTTTCGAATGATTGCTAAAATGTTGCTGGTTCGCAACGTGCCGCACGGGTCGCACATCCCGCATGGAAACATCACGACTAGCAGGGGCTTCCTGACACGTGGGTGAAGGTTTGGGCGTGACGTCCGTATGTGGGACAACGAGACTTTTATCATCTGATCGCTCGTCGTCCCCGCTGCTGATGGAATGCTCTTCGACGGCAGGAGCGCTCTTGGTTAGTTGGATCTTCTTGACGGGTCGCGGCGGCAATCGCGGAGAGATGTTTGATGGGGCACGACCTCGAATGTTCAACCGCGGCGTGGAAACAAATGGCTTAACGGCACGTTTCGGCGGTGCCGTTGTCACCGATAGCGCCGGAGTGTGTTTGATGGTTAACGGAATAACTGGTGGTGGCGATGGTGATGACTGGGAGGGAGGCGTCGTTGAATTGTTTGAATCTTCATCCACTTTTCCGCGCACCTTGATTGCAGTTTTGATCGAGACGATCTTGCCACTCTCCAGCTGCATGTAGACGCCTTTGGGTGATTTCAAAATCAACACTTTCTGCCCCGCTTTGAGAACGATCTTGCCTTTATCTGGCTGCACGGTCGGTATAACGACATCCAGAGGAAGCGTCATCTCCTGTGCGGTCATTCCTTGACGTTGCCAATGCTCCGCTGGAATCCACTTGGACGATCGCGTGTCGCCAGCTTGCTGCATCGGACGCACGGATGCCACTGGCCTATGGCGAACGCCAGTGCCGACGCTGTAATTTGGCTGACGCGCGGCCTGCTTTTCACGCTCATATCCACGCTTCGCCATTCGCTTTTCCAACGACGACAACTGCTTATCCTTACGGTCAATTAGCAGCGATTCATGTTGGAATGGCTCTTTATTGAAGCTCTTTCCGTGCTTGTCTAGCACCTTTTGCAGAACCACGTCGATGTACTTATCTTTGCAGTACGACCAGTCCTTCTCTTCCGTCTCCTTGTCATCGTCCCAGCATAGAGTCGTCACATCTTTCATTGTTAAATGAGCATCGGGATTGCATTCATCCACCACGCGATCAGACATACCTGAAGAAACCAAATTATTGCACTGCTTACATCTGATCTCTTAGTACATACCTTGCTTATTAATTTGACGATCGTATATTTTCTTCTCCAAGCAACTATCAACCACTAATCGGTAGACAAAGCAGGGCTTGCGCTGACCATATCGATAGACACGACACACCGCCTGCGTATCATGACACGGATTCCATGATGCGTCTAACACGACAACTCTATTCGCTCCAATCAAATTGATACCCAGAGATCCAGCTCGCGTAGAAACCAGAAACAGATACACTTTCGAATTGGAATTAAATTCATTGATGAGCTTTTCCCTTTCTAGCGCTGTCGTCGATCCATCTAATCCTGAACATCAATATTGTTAACGATCATCATCGTAAGGAATCGATGTATATGTACTTACTGTAATAACTAGTATTTTTAGCCCACTTGACCGTATCGCCAGGAACAATATTTGTCTGAAGAAATTGTTCAATCAAATCTAATGTAATTAGAGATTGGCTAAATACGAGTAGGCGGTCGCCAAGAGCTAAACTCTCTCTGATAATAGAAAAGAGGATTTCCATTTTGGCAGAATTTTCTATAAATCCGGGCACATAGTCTTTCAACAATTCGATAGCCTGCCAAAAGAATATTCGTTAAGATTGAGTTGAATTGAATAGAAATTTTAAACGCACCCAATCGTAAGGAATCCCCGTTTCCTCTTTTGCCACTTTCAGCGGACTCAAACATTTGATATCGTCCTCCACCTCGGTCTTTTCTACCTTGGTATTATCTACATTGTCATTTTTCGTTTGTTCGTCTTGGCTATTGTCCTTCGTAGTCTCCTCGGGCAAGTCGGTCGACTCTGCTTTGGGTTCCAATTTAATGTCACTTAAAATATTGATCTTCTTTTCAGGCGCAACCGAACCGCGACCATCAAACGTATTCGAAATGCAGATGTCACTGAGAATGTTGATTTTCGGCTTGGTCTCAGCCTCCGTTTTCACTTTAGCGTCCTCCTGTTTGACCCAGGGATTGCTGGCATCATAGGGCATGCAATTATTGTAGAACGGATCTGCCTTAATGTCCTGCTGGTATGGATTGTGTTGCTGAAGGGTATTCCAATAATTTGGATTTTGGTAATTGGGATAATTCGTTTGATAGTTTGGATAACCCGACTGGGTTGAGTTGAATGGTTGCAATAAGTTATATTGGCCCGACGGGCCAGAACTTCCCGGTGCCTGTTGATGGTGGGATTGAGAATAAGGATTCGGATAATTATTTGGATTGTTTGGATACGAATGGTGTTGTTGATGCAGTTGCGGATGCTGCGTTTGCGTATGCGGATGCTGCTGCTGTTGCGAATGCGGCATATAATTCGCGTACGGCTGAATGCTCGGATTGTAATGCGGCTCCCTTGGCGAATACGCTGGCCTTGCGTCATTGTTCATTGGATAATTGTTCCTCGGATTCGCGAAGCTGCCGGGCGCATTGGCGTATTGATTAGACGAAGTTGCTGCAAACTGCGCAGCGGGGCGAGGCTGACTGAAACTTGCGTGGTAATCCGCGCTGCCTGGGTAATTATTCATTTGTGCTGGCTGCGCGTTGTAATTCGGTATTTGGTAGTTGCTCACGTTATGCATATGCATCGATTGGGGATTTGGCGCATAGTTATTAGCGTTTGATTGGTTGCTCGTTGGATTACCATTGCTTTGCGCTGCATTCGTCGGATTGAAGTTTTTGTGAACTGCGCCATCATCTCGCTGGGTCGTTTCGCTGCTGGTTGTCGAATTCGAATTCGATATCGCGGCAGTTGCAGTTGTCGTTGAAGACGTATTTTCGATCGCGGAATTGTTGGAATTGTATGGAGTGACGGAAGCAGCAGGTTTCTCCTTTTTGCCTTGTTTCTTCACACGCGGCTTCGCCACTTTCGTATTTACCGGCGCTGTGGTAACGGTTGTGACTTCCTCCAAATCGATATCGACAGCGCCGCCCTTATCCTGCTTCTTCAAGTAGTAATACAGCACATCCGGATGATTCCATATTTTGCAGCAGACAGCGAACGCCTTGAGCGGATTGGGCACCGTTTGCGTGCGCACCACTTCGTTCATGAACGTTTCGTACAGCGTACGTTGGAACGGCGTCATCCGCACGAGCAATACGTACTCCTCCTTTTGCGGTAAAGCCGTCTGCAACACGCGATGAGAGCGTCGTTGGACGAAACCTAACAGCAGCGAATGCAACACGTGAGCGCGGTATCGCATCAGTTTAATGTCGTTCTCCGTCGAATCGATGCATTGGCCGTTTTGAATGGGGCGTTCGAACATATTGCAGAATTCCGTTTTCGTACCTAGGTAATTTGGCCGCACGAAATCTACCATACACCAATA
>JAODFX010020722.1:0-10906 GCA_027580035.1 Dorylogaster longipes | reverse complement strand
GCGCTGGCCCGCCGCGGCCGGCTGCTGGCGGGGGAGACGGTGCTGGTGCTCGGCTCGGCGGTGATGGCGTTCACGAAGGTGTGTCCGGAGCGCGTCGACCTCATCCACCAGGTCTATCGCAAGCTGTGCGCGCTGCTCGGCGATGTGGACGAGTGGGGACAGGTAATCATCGTGCAGGTGCTTACGCACTATGCGCGCACGCAGTTCACGAATCCGTGCCTGCACAATGATGATGATAACGACAACGAAGAGGTGGGTGGTGGTGACGGGAAGAACGCGTCGTTTTATGACGACGACGAGGAGGAGGAGGAAGACAGTTCGGAGGAGGAGGAGCAGGAGGAGGAGGTCAAACCGTCGACGACGACGACGTCGCTCGACGCCGACCACCGCCTCCTGCTGCGATCGGCGCGGCCGCTGCTGCAGTCGCGCAACGCCGCCGTCGTGATGGCCGTCGCGCAGATGTACCACCACGTGGGGCCGCGCCACGAGGAGCAGCCGGCGGTGAAGGCGCTCGTGCGGCTGCTGCGCGCGAGCGCCGAGGTGCAGGAGCTCGTGCTGCGCAGCATCGTGACGATGACGGCGCTCGGCGTGCGGCGGCGGCGGCGCGTCGCCTTCGACGCCTACCTCAAGAGCTTCTTCGTGCGCACGACGGACGCGACGCGCATCAAGCTGCTGAAGCTCACCGTGCTGACGAACATCGCCACCGAGGCGAACATCGCGACCATTCTGCGCGAGCTCGAGACGTACATCTCGAACTACGACGACCACTTCGTCGCGGCGACGATCCAGGCGATCGGCCGCTGTGCGTGCTACATCGCTGCCGTCACCGACACCTGCCTCAGTGGGCTCGTCACGCTCCTCTCGAACAAGAATGGTAATCTTTGGGTTTATTAGAAACGCAAAGTGTGGAGGTTTATTGCGGTGTTTGCAGAGGTCGTTGTCGCCGAGAGCGTCGTCGTCATCAAGCGGCTGCTGCAGACGCAGGCGGCGAAGCCGACGGAGATCATTCGGCAGATGATCCGCTTGCTGGACAGCATCGAGGTGCCGTCGGCACGCGCTTCAATCATCTGGCTGCTCGGCGAGCACTGCGGCGAGATCCCCGTCGCGTCGAACGTGCTCAAGAAGGCGGCGCGCACGTTTGCGAGCGAGCAGGACGTGGTTAAGCTGCAGGTGCTCAATCTCGCCGTCAAGCTGCACATCCACGACAGCGGCGCCACCGCCGATGGCGACGGCGATGGCGGAGGCGGTGCGCACGCACTGCTCTGCCAGTACGTCTTCAATCTGGCGCGTTACGACCCCAGCTACGACGTGCGCGATCGCGCTCGCCTCCTGCGCCACTTCGTCGACGACGGCCACTCGCACAACGCGCTCGTCGCGCACGCCGCACGCATCTTCCTCGCGACGAAGCCGGCGCCCACGATACGCAATACTGAAGGTGCATTTCAACTTTTGCTGAGCCAACAATAGGCAGGATTCTATTGGAAAATAACTTCATTACGGGCGTTAGGTGCTGTCGAGTTTATGTTGGGAGTTAGACAAAGTAGGGTTAGGTTTACTTAGATTTGGGTTAGCCAAAGTCACAACTGGATAGTTAAAATTAAGAGTTGTTTCCGATCGTGCAATCCATTGAGGGTGACGAGTCATTGCAATTGCATTGGTCAGAATGTTATTACTTGTAATACCGTATCATGAATCCAATGCACAATCGAAAGCAGCTTCAGATTGTGTGATTTGAATGCGTGAATGAGGTAAAGTTGGTTAGAATTGGATAGTACTGGAAATGTGCGTGCCGTTTGGGATTTGTGAAAGTAAGGTTAGGTTGCGTTAGTTACGTCTACTTGGAGCAGATACGGATCAGTATCAGGTCAGATCGCTCTCTCACGCAATCAACCAGAAGAAGAGCTAACAATAAGCAGGATTGTATTTGAACATAACTTTATTACGGGCGTTAAATGTTATCGAGCTATGCGTTTGTTGAAGTATGTTGGGGGTTAGACAAAATAGCGATAGGTTTATTTAGATTTTATTATAATTAAATTCAATGAAGTTGAGAGGCTATTTGGTTATCTAACATAACGACTGGATAAAGCTAAACTTAGTTTAGGTTAGATAATTTCCCACCTCATTGGTCAAAACGGTATTACTTGTAATAACGGATCATGAATCCAATGTACGATCGAAAGCAGCTTTGAATTGCGTGATAAATGAGTGAATAAGGTTAGGATTGGATAGCGCTTGAAATGTGCGTGCAGTTTGGTTGAATTTGGCGAAAGTAAGGTTAAGTTACGTTTGGTAATCAGAGTCAAATAGGTACGTCTGCCTGTTGTAGATACGGATCAGTATCAGCTCGGTTCGCTCTCTCACGCAATCAACCAGAAGGCAGTTGGGTATGAGCCACTGCCAGATTGGCCAGAGGTTGCGCCTCCTGGTGATGTGCGCGACGTCGCACCGCCGGCAGACGACCACCATGGGCAAACGAAACGTGCCGGAGGAGGCCGTGGGGCTGGCGCTCAGGACAACGGCAACTACGACTCGTGGTGCTCCGACGAAGACGACGCGCTGTCATCGTCGTCTTCGTCATCATCATCCACCTCCACCGAGGGCAGTTACACAGAGAACGATGAAAACGACGTCGGCGTGGAGGAGGAGGAGGAAGACGATGACGAAAGCAGCACGGATATATCCACATCCACGTAATTTCTTCGCCTTGAGGAGCGTGGAGAAAGGAGTCTTAAAAATCTGTTTGTCTGAAGATCCGAGTCGGAGGACGAATCCAGCTCTGGTGCGCATCAAGATACCACCAGCGAAGAGCTGCCGAAGGTGAAGGCGACACCAGCTGCATTTCCATCGCAGCGCAAGCACAAGCCGACGTCGGTTCCAGCGAGTCGCAGCAACCTGGAGCTGCTGCTCGATCTCGCACCCACCGACGAGGAGGGCTCGTGCGGCGCGCCGGTGATGACGCCCTCGCTCGGCGGCTTCCTCACGCCGCTCGACACCGTCGCCAGCGGCCACCACTCGCCTGATATTCGCGTGATTGCGCCCTCGACGTATCCGTGCGCGACGCACGACGCGCTCAACAAGATCCACGGCAAGGGGCTGAGCATCACCTACCGCTTCACGCGCAACCCGCACCTCTTCTCCGCCTCCATGGTCAACGTCAACATGTCTTTCACGAACCACACGAGCGCTCCCATCACCGATATTCGCATCGGGCAAAAGGTAAGCAAAATGGTTCCTCAAAGCCATTTCAAATGAGCATTCAAAATAAGTGTAATAAATATGAAGGTTATGTCGGTTTTAAATTGTGATTAGTTCTGTTTTCGATCGTACAATCCATTATTACAAGTAATACCGTTGTGACCAATGAAGGTCACGAATCATTGCAATTCTTTACCTCTTCTCCCACCTCATTGGTCAGAACAGTATTACTTCTAGTAGCGGATCAAGAATTCAATGCGCGATTGAAAGCAGCTTTTGTTTGTGTGATGAATGACTGAATAATTGCAAGAGCATAAAGTATAATTGAAATGTGCACAGTAAAATGAAAAAGTGCAATGAACGAATGATGTTCGCGACTGTTTTTGGTTGCAGTCGCTGTCGCCCGGTATGAGCATCCACGAGTTCGCGACGATCGCGTCGCTGCCGGCCGGCTGCAGCCTGCCGGGCACGCTCGGCGTCGACTTCAACGACTCGCTGCACGCCGCCGGCGTCGAGGTCGTCTCCTCGCTGGGCACGAGCTCCATCTGCGTGCGCGCCGACGTCGGCGAGCTGCTGCGCCCCGTCGCGATGCGCGCGGACGTCTTCCTGCAGCGCCAGGCGAAGCTCTGCGGCATGCACGAGCACTCCGACAGCATCACGCACGTCGTCTCCGTCGAGGCCACCACGCGAGCTGTCTGCGAAGCAGCTAACCTGGCCGTAATCGCCACCAACGATGATAACATCCTACGGTGCATATAACGCTTAGAATCATATTACTACTCTTACTCGGTACGCTGTTGCAGGTTTGCTGGTCAAACGCTAACCTCCTCTTCTTTGGTGCTCATCACGATTGCGAAACGGGAGCATGCAACAACCACAATCACCGTCAACTGTGAGAAGATCGTCATTGGCTCCATGCTTTTGAACAAGTTGAAGCAAACATTGTGCTAATGCAGTGCAGTGATGCTTATCACAGGCGCATGTGCATCGCACAACACTGCTAATTACGTCTGTACTCGTTCCCAAATGAACCTTCAAGCTGTGTTATTATAGCATTGCATAGCCTTGAGGAAGTTCGCATCTGCAATCAAATATGAGTGTGGTATTGTTGCAGTAGTTGACAAGTGCAGCGTACACGTTCTGATTAACATCTGCAGTAGCAGTACAAAACGCTATTATCCGGGGCGGCCGACATTTTGCAAGAGCTTTTATATCAATTAATACGTGAAGTAATAACATGTTATGTGAAACGTGCTTCTCACTACAGCGCAGCGAAACAACAACAATGCCCCGTCTCAGCGCGTCCAAATTGCACACGTTGAGGCAGGTTATTAGCGCCTAATTGCTGCGCTTCCTGCTCAGTAGCACATATCGTAGTCGGGGATGAAGTTGTCCGGATCCTGCGGAACGGGGAACGTCTGATCAATCTCCTCGCTCTTCGTGTCGAACTTGATGGGCACACCGTCGATGTCCCCCAGGTAGCGCATAAAATCATCCGGATAGATAACATCATTGTTCTTCAGCGCCGCGTCCGACTGCAGGTCCTCTTTAACGAGGGCGAGTGAAGGCGGCTCTGGCGGAGGCACATTGCGTGTGAGGCTATTCTCAGCGAGAATCGCACGCAATCCATCGAGATAACCCGCAAGATCAATAGTAACCTGAGATGGAGGAGCCTGCTGCTGTTCATCGCCGCTCGTCGCCGGCTTCTCGGGTGCTTTGCGGCGCTTCGACGTCGACGTCGTCACACTACGACTCCGCGATTCCGAGCTACGCTTGTTGCGCTCATCGCGGTTCTCCTTGTTGCTACCGTTACTCGGCGAACGCTTCTTCCTCTCGTCGGAGCGATGCTTCGCGTCCGCTGATGACGACGTGGAGGAGCTCTTCTTCGTCTCGCGATGACTGCTGTGCTCCTTGCGCAGCAGTCGATACTCTGCCTCCTTCTCGAGCAGGGTCGCCGCACACGCCTTGAACTTCGCCACCGAGTAGCGCAGCACCTTGGCGAGGTGCTCCTCGTACACGTCGAAGATGGCGTCCGCCGGCGGAAACTCCTTCGGGTGCATGATGTGGTCGTCGGCCATGAGCATGTCCTCCGTCTGGACCTCCTTCGACGTCGAGAACTGCAGCACGGGCGCGTCCCCGTCGAGGATCTCCTTGTGGAGCTGCAGCGACGCGTCGAACTTGTCGCAGATGCTCGCGACATGCTCGAGGATGCTCGCCTGCGCACCCTCCACGCTAGTGATCACGTCGCGATGCGCAAAGAAGCCCTCGTCGGCGCGAATGTCGGAGAGAGTGATCGCCGCGATCTGATCGCGCAGCATGTCCATGTAGTACGAAGGGAGCACCAGGAAGTCGGTCTGCGAGCCGACGGTAGCGTAGTTCTGCGCCGGCGCCGTCGCCGGCTTGGCGTCCGCGTCCCACGTGAGCATGACGAGGAGATGATTGCGCTGCGCCGTGATGTAGATGCTGATGGGGTCCGGCACGTGGCGATCGCCGACGGGCGCCGGCGTCGGCGGCGTGTCGCTGCAGTTGATCGCGAGCGCGACGCGCCGCGACAGCCGCTCGAAGTTCTCGTAGTTGACGACGGCGCCCTTCTTGTAGCGCGCGATCCAGTCGGGCGGCGCATCCTGGATCTCCACGTGGTACTGCACGCGCCAAATGATGATGAGTTGGTGCAGCAGGCGGCAGACGAACTCGCCGAAGATGCTCATCTCCACCTCCATGGCGAGCGCGCGCTGGTTGTACTTGAACAGCAACACCTTGGTGGTGTTCACCGCGGCGGGCGCATTGAAGTAATCGTAGAAGTGCTTCGGCAGCACGAACGCAAGGTTCTTGTGCTCACGCGTTATCTTGTTGAAGACGACGTGATAAATGGGTAGAGAAGATGGCGTCGCCTCCGAATTGTTCTCGGCTGTCGTAACGGGTACAAGCGCATTGCAGGTGTTCACTGCAGCAGCAGCAGCAGAAGCCGGGGGATCTTGGGGTGCAGGTAGAGCACGTTGTGCGGGGATATTGCCACCACTCTTGTGAGTTACATGTGATCTACCTCGCATCCCCACTGGAGGTGGTGGAGGTTGCTGCTGCTGCTGCTGTGTGGGCTGATAACGACGATGCACTCCTCCTCCACTGCTGGTGGAGAGCGTCTGCGGAGGCTGTGGCCGTGCTGGTATCAACTGCGTCCCGATGCGGCCACCCGGCCCCGAGGAGGCTGCGTGCGGTGGCGGAGTGTACACCTCCACCGTCCCCGTCGGCTTCCCTTGCTGCT
This sequence comes from Dorylogaster longipes, assembly GCA_027580035.1. Taxonomy (NCBI): domain Eukaryota; kingdom Metazoa; phylum Arthropoda; class Insecta; order Coleoptera; family Staphylinidae; genus Dorylogaster; species Dorylogaster longipes. Next base: position 4,446 of record JAODFX010020722.1, on the reverse strand, counting down.
GGTACTTGCTGCTGCTCCCGGTGTCGATCTCCTCCAGCGGCGTGCCGTCGTCGAGGGCGAAGAGCAAGTCGAGCGACGGCATCGACTGCCCCGCCGGTTGTGAACGTGGTGCGGGCGCTGCCTGCGGCGATGGCTTACTTCTATTCGTCGTCGAAGACATGCGCTCGCCGCTGAAGTCGCGCACGGGACGTGCTTGCCGTCCTCGGCCTTGACGACCCGATGAATTCATGATTGAGGTTATGTGCTTGCACTATCTACGAACAAAACGCGTTTGAGCACATTTTTTTTTCATTCTTTCGTATAGGCTGCATGAAAGTGGGGTTAAGTTCTCTTCTACTTTAAGCAAACAGCTACAATCTCATAGTAAAGGTAGAAAAAGTATTTACTTACAAATCCACGCCAGGAACGCGTGTCCAACAAAGCCTTCTGTGCTTCTCCTCTTTTTTCTAGTGCGAGCAATATGGCGCTCTTGTTATTTCGCTGTGTTGACGTTGTCATGGCAACGACGACAGCTGGCATACTTTGATGTTTTATTCAATTGCAATTCACCTCAGTCATCGATATTTAGGGAGTGCATACATAAATATGGAGAAGTGTTGAAATGCATAATGATTTGTTTTTGTTATTGCATATATTGCAATTGAACCAAGTGGCTACGTAATTAATTATAGGTAACGCTGATTGTTTGTCAAGTTGCTCTTCAATTCGACCGATAGATGGCGTGCGAGTTAGATTGCCTATTGAAATTAGCTAGCAGCTCTTTTTTTGTTTGCAGTTTTTGTTTCTCTTCAGAAAAGCACTTCAAGTACGGTTTAACAAAGGAGAGAAAGGAAATTAATCTTTTTTTTACTTCATCTCATCATCATCTCATGCTTTAAAAGCGTTTATGGCAATAATTATAATTGCTTCCTCTTCGTCAGTTAAAACGCGTTAAAAACGACTTTTCAAGCTCAGTTCCAAAAGAAGTATGTAGAAATATTATCAAGCGATGATGTTATGATAGCCCTAGCATTCAATACTTTATGTTATCTACACCTGCAAAATAATAGATAGTTTACTTTGAATTTCATTGATATATTAAGTGTTTTTTTTTTCTTTTGACTTCTTGGCTAACAAAGAATGCCTAATTGATTTTGTTACTTCCTTCAATGTTGGTGGAGTACAAGCCATTACGTTTTCGTTCGATGAGCATTAATTGTGGGTTGTATTCGATTCTCTCATGAGCTGCAGTTGCATTCCTTCTTTAATTAATTGCGATATTGTGTTTTACGTTTTTAACTGCACTGTTTTGCGTTACCTAATGATACAATTTTATTCCATCTTAACAGTATTTTTAATAGTATTATAAAAATTAGTCAAAACTTATTCAAAACTTCTTCTTTGCTAAAAACGTCGGATGATGACGAAAAAACAAGTTAACAAAACATTGTGAGTTTTTAACAAAGAACAAACTTGCAAAGAAGACTTAAGATTGAATGAAAACAATACTACTCAATATTAACAGTTTATTTGCCATATAATGCCAAATTATTTTCTGCTTTTTCTTTGTTCAACAAACCCTAATGATGCCGAAAAGAAAGCAGAGGAAAGAAGATGAAACCTGAAATACAACAAAAGAAACAGAAGAAAGTGAATTGAAATTTTTGATTAAATTATTTGTTTTTTAAAAAACTGTTACGATTGAACGATATGGATTATTCACTCTAAAATGTTTATTTGCTGCTTTTTATTCTTTGCAAAAAAAGCCCTTGATGATGTCGAAAAACAAAAACAGCAGAAAATAAATTGTTTTTTTTTTAAATTTCCTTATTCGTTAAAAAATCTGTTAAGATTGAATGATATAAAACAATTCACATTTAACAGCTTATTTAAAAATAACTGCAAATAAGTTGAAAGGCAAAAGTATTTGCTTATTTTTCTTCTATCTTAAAAATAAATAAATAAATGAAGCTGAAAAGAAAGCTCAGAAAACATGTGCGGAAGATGATTTGGAATTTTAAGTAATTATAATATGTTAAATGATATATTCAATTTCAAAAATTTGTTTTCTGCTGTTTCTTCTTTAGAAAAAAAAAATCCTTTGATGTCGAAAAGAAAAATAAAAAATTAATTAAAATGTTTGAGTAAATTATTCGTTAAAAAGCTGTTTGACTGATTGACAAAGTCTTTATAAAGAAAACCTATCATTAAGATAAAATTCAAAAGTATTTTCTTCTTTTTCTTCTATCTTAAAAATAAATAATAAATAAAGGTGAAAAGAAAGCATAGAAAATACGTGGTGAAGATAATTTGGAATTTTAACAAATTCTAGAATAGAATTCAATTGCAAAAGCAGCAATAAGCGAAGTTGTAGTTCAATTAGAGTTCATGCGTAGATAAGTAATGATTTTATTGAACTCGTCTTTATTGTCTCGTCTCCTCTGCTATAACTCAACGCCAACACATACTTCACTTACTCTCTCTCTCTCACTCTGTCGCTCATTGTTGAGAAATAAAGGGTCTCGTTGCCAAGGGCGCAGAAACAAAAGAGCGACGACGAAGCGTTTAACGAGCGGCGCGACGACGACGTTGCAACGCCGGCCGAGGTGCGAACACACGAAACACCAGGCGCGCGCGCGCACTTTATTGGCGTTTCGCGTTCGCGATTTTCCACCTCGTTGCGTCGCCCCGCGCCGCTCCGCCCCGCCCACACCGGCCCACGATTAGGAAGGGAGACGCGAGCGACGAACGCGGCACAAAATGGAGCGCTGGGGCGTCGGCGCGTCGGCCGCTCCGACGCAGCCAATCGGAGCGCGCGAGTCGCGTGCGCCCGCCCCCAAGACGGGCGGTGGGAGGAGGAGGAGGAGGAGGCGGAGGCGGCGCATGGGGACGACGGCGACGGCGAGAGTGCGCGTCTGTTGTCGCTCGCCGACGTGCGCGCCGGCCGGCATCGGCATCCGGTCGTCGTCGTCGTCGTCGTCGTCGTCGTCGTCATCGTCGGCGACATGCAGAACTGGCATCGCGCACGCGTCCGCTCGCTCGTGACGGCACCGAAGTGACGCGAAAAGCAGCAGCAGCAGCAGCAGCAGTGCGCCGAGCCGACGGAAGAGCGGATATCGTACTATGTCGCTGCGATGGCAGCGACCATAAGGAAACGCCGACGCCAATCCAGGTATCCACTTCACCATTAACATTATCATCACCATCTTCTTCTTCTTCTTCTTCTGCACCATCTCGATTTCTTGTCTCTTGCATCCCTTGCATTTGTTTTTCGGTAACAACGCTTCCAATCGTGTCGTCATAGAGATAGAAAACATTTGAAGCTTGCGTTTGTTTTCTTTTTTGTTTTGTTTTCGCTTGCAATTGTTTCTTTGCAAAGCATGCAGCGCCGTCGCTTGCATTCGAAACGCCGACATCATCATCATCATTGTTTTCTTCTTCTTCTTCTTCTTCTTCTTCATCTTCATCATCTCGATTTTTTGTCTCTTGCATCTCTTGCATTTGTTTTTCGGTAACAACGCCTCCAATCGTGTCGTCATAGAGATAGAAAACATTTTGTTTCTTTCGATTGCAATTGTTTTGTTTCTTTGTTGCTCGTATGTATATTTACGCATGAACTTCCAACTCACTTAGTAGTAATATGAACTTAATTTCACATTCGAAGAGTGAAATGTGTACTGATGACGAGCTAACCTCAAATTTCGAGCTGAAATGCCAAAATGTAAGATGAGAAATGTCTGCGATAAAAGCAAAAGTTTGTGTTCAGATGTGTTCAGTGATCACATATCGTTTTTGTTGAGTATTTGAGTAAAAAACGATTGCATTCAAGTTGAAATATTCACCGAGCGACGGCGCTCAAAAAATGCGCCGAAACAAGCGAGAAAATCAACAATTGTCATCATTTTCTTCTTCATCTTCATCTTTATCATCTCGATCGTTTGTCTCGTGCATCTTTTGCATCAGCACACAAAGTTAACTGTGGGTTGCATTTGTTTTTTTTTCGGTAACAACGGTTCCAATCGTGTCGTCGTAGATGTAGAAAACATTTTTGTTTTGTTTCGATTGCAATCCAGGCACACCGCATCATCATCATCATCATCATCATCATCTTTCTCATACGATATCTATCCCTTTGACATCTCACAACGTTGACTGCTGTTTACAGTTGCATTTGTTTTTCGATTCCACTCGTCGCCGTAGGGTCGCTTGCGATTGTTTCTCCGCCACTTGCTTTCAATCGCAATTCCAATTGATTGCATGCATATGCAAACAGAAAGCTTACAAAAGCGCTTACACAGGCATAGAGTTCGCCATGCGTGGTAGATTGAAGCACTTGTTTGCTTCATCTTCAATTGTTTCTTTGCATTCACGCAGCGCCGTCGCTCAGCGTTGGCTTTCCTTTCAAATCAGCTTCAAACATCATCCGATCGCATTTCAATTGTAGGAATGTAGAAGTGATATGTCCAA
>JAODFX010020611.1:0-10906 GCA_027580035.1 Dorylogaster longipes | reverse complement strand
TCAACTCATGAAAATGCAATACAGTAAATATATGGTAATCAAAATCAAATATTAACCATCAATGTGGAATACTTTTAACAATGCTAGCAAATGGAATTTAACTGGCCTTTAAATATGCAAGATAGATAGCAAACCACATAACACAGACTTACTTACTTGTTAGAGTATTTGGCTGGCTCGAAATACTGCAATCTAAAAAGTACTCAGGATTCTCAGGTGCCCAACGTACAAAGATGTAATTTAAAGAGGTAGGCCAACGTATGAGAGTTGTTAACTTCACAAGATTTACTGTAATTATTTGTTATTTAGCTACATCCATCACAAATGTAACCAGAAACTGAAGATTGAATTAACGTTATTTTCCAGACGACAATTGTGCAATTTATCTAATTCTAATTCATATTCGAAGAGAGCTGAGAGTCATTCGTAGCATATGAATAGCGCATTGGTAGGCTTAGGAACGTGATCAAGTTGCGAAATGGCGCATTTGAAAGAACTCTCTCCGCGCATTCATTACGGCGGCTTGTCATTATGATGATTGCGCTCTGCGTTTGCATCGATTTCGGCTGTTTGCGGCCGAGAGTCCTTGGAATTAATCGTCCCGGTCGCATCCCAAGCGTGAAGCTGCTATATTACGATGCGATGCGGCGCAAGGATGCTCACTCGCATCGCGCGTCGTGCGCAGCAAACGATTAAGACACAATCGCGTCGCATCACGGTGCCGAACGTCCAAATCTAGTCGCGAACGCGGCATCATGAAAGGACCGCTCGCTTTAATCGCCGCTCTAATCACCGTTTGTAAGTATGTACACCATTGCCGCTGCGTACGTAATTGTAACGCGTGAACAATAGAACAAGATGCAATAAAACGCATTCGACATAGAATGCGATTGGATGCACAAGGGCGGAAGATCGTCGCGCAAGAGCACAAACCACGCAACGTTACAATTATCTATCGTTACATTAGGCATTAGCACGTAAATCCAGTGGTAATTATGCGAAGCGAAAAAAAAAGTCTCACTGTAGAGGTGCTGAAATCGGCGTTGGTGAACCAACTGGCTTGTGTGCGAGTTTCAAAATGTCAAGGCATAACATTTCCAAGCACTCAAACGCGTTACCGAACAAGAGAATTGCGATGCGCGTCTAAAAACGAGTGAAAGTTAAATAAATTCGATCTGCATTTGTTTTATTGGGAAAAAATCCAGAACTGCAGTAAAAACTGCATAACTTGACCACTGATGTTTTCCAAAAAAGTTGTCAACTTACCGCAAACTAGTTAATTTTCGGTGAATACACAAAAAAATTACAAATCAATATAAAATTGAGATTTCATCCTTTTTATGCATATGGAAATAAGTCAACACATACTTAAATGGTGATAGTAATGAACAAAACAAATATTAACCTTCATCCAACGAATGTCAAGTTTATTTTTTCACTTTCTAGCAATGCTAGCAAATGGAAAATGGAATTTAATTAGCGTTTAAAGGGTATTTTAATTTGTATTACCAGTGATGAATGAAATGAAAGATTGCAAACAAAACTTAAAAGCTGATTTACACTATGTGTTTTCTCATATGATTCATCATCTAGCCACGAATAAATGTGTTTACGACTATCTGACTTCGTCTATGACTGAGAGAATATGACAAAACACTCTGTCATTTATGAACAAATGTTAATTGCACATATTTTAATGCAAAATCATGCAAATATGGCTTTTTAGACATCTGAATCACTTAAATGATGATTTAGGATTTAGAGGTTAAACATGCATTATAACATGTGGTACAACTAGTGCACTCAATTGTTGGCGACGTTTCACAAAAATCATATGATTTGTCGGATAGTGTAAACACTACTTTGACGAACCAAACGATTTTACTCTGATTCTTGGCTTCTCTGACTTATCATCCAGTTAATCATGGCGTAAAGCATGTCAGAAAACACATAGTGTAAATCGGTAACATAAAAATTACTTCTGGTGTAATTTCGGGTTTCGAACATAGACAGGTGCCTAACATATAAAGGTGTAACTTAAAGAAATAAACTGATGTGCAAACTAAATAGATTTTTGCCTGTTGCACCGATATCTGTCCAAGAAAGACAGGTTTAGTGTATTCAGTTTGTTATGTTTGTAATTTGCAGTACAGTATCGAGAAACCATCGCACAATTTCAACAATATCCTGGAGTAGGATCAAGTGCGAACTGTCCTGAATATAACGGTACCTTTCCCACTGGAACCTGCGACAGGTAAATATTAACAATACCAAATGTGCAAACATTCACAATGTTAACTGTACTTCCACTTCGAAACAATTCAACGCGTTGACGTTTGGGTCTCCTTTGATATGCAGCTACATCGAATGCAAAAATGGCGTCGGCGAGGAGAAGCTCTGCCCGGATGGACTGCTCTTCAACCCGGAAGTCCGCGGCTATCCGTGCCAGTATCCGATTGATGTCGACTGCACCGGACGCGCAAGCATACGTAAATATCACCTGAATCCGGAAACCGATTACGAGAAAGTTTGCAACACAACATACACGTATGTGTTTGCCTGTAATAGATAAGAAAAACTTTACAAGCACACACTGCGATTCCTAGGGCAAAACCAGCGGAATACCAACATAAAAAGACGAAATTTTATATACAATATGTTCGCTAGTCATCGGATTAATGGTGCGATGATTTTCAGAACCTGCCCAGCCAACGGCTGAATGCCCACATCAGTTCGGCTACTTTCCGCTAGGCGACGCCACGCAATGCGGCCAATTCATGAACTGCGCGGCGGGGCGTGGCTTCGTCTTCGACTGCCCCGAGGGGCTGGCGTTCAATGCCGGCACGTACCGCTGCGATTGGCCGGATCCGGCGCCCCTGTGCGACTCGGCGGCGTCCCTCGGCTTCCGGTGTCCGCCGTCGGCTCCAAGAGGCGGTTTCTTCGGTGGTGGCGAAGCGTATCGCTCTTTCCGCTCGCCCTCCGACTGTCAGCGCTACTTTGTCTGCATCAATGGCCGGCCGCGTGTCTACGTCTGCGGCGAAGGACAAGCCTTCAACGAGCTGACCAATACCTGCGATAGGGCGGACGAAGTCACCGGATGCGAGCCAAATTATGCCAGAGACATCGACACACGACAACAGCAGTTTCGAGGTTAGAACTCAAGCTCACAATAGCCTACCTGCTACCTGCTCCTGGATGTCAATGGTTTTCATTGTATGCTCATTTTGGCAATTTGTAAGTTGAATAATATCTAGCTTAAACTGAAACTAAGAACAGGTAATTTAAATTAAAATAATACGAACATTACAGCAGAATGTAAAATGAAAGATGAAAAAAGCAGAAGAATATAAGTAAAAACAGTAACAGTAACTTAATTATTGTTGGAAGAAAATATCCTTCACTATTTTAACATTAACATTGTTAAATCGTAAAATTAATTTGACGACGATGTTGATTGTGAGATTGTGAGAAAGAACATCGTTGTGAATGAAGCCTTCATAACGATAAATATTTAAAGATTGTGGCAGGCTACAATTAGGATTCATAATGTTAGTAAATTGCTGCAATCATTAGTAATTACAAAACAATTACTATCTTCTTTTGGACTTTCCAATTAATTATTAATCGCAGATTATTGCCGGCTTATAAATTATGTCAAAAGTGTAATTATTGTCTCTTTGAGAAGAATTATTCTTGTCTTTTATTAAGACTCGGCAAGAATGATAATTCTAAGTTTGGATTATGAATGCTATGGAATGAGGAAATGGCGTCGTGAAAGGAAAGGCGTTACCGTTTTTGCCAGTACACAGGCAAACATGCAACTAATCACAGATGGCGCCACTGGATGTTTGCGTATATTCATTTGTCTTTTGGTGTTGAAAACGTGCTCGAAACGTGAAATCGTGGCTGGTGTGTTACGCATATTTTCAATGAGGAGGGTACGTGAACAGTTGTATCGTGTTTGTTGCGGGACGTTGCTTAAAGTTGGCATCGTTGCGCGTGTGGTGCACCGTCTCCATGCGACGAGGAAAGGGGGCCACGCATGCCAGCGCCAGCGCCGACGTCGTCGACCGCGACGAATGGCCTGGGCCGCTCGCGAGCCGCAAAAGGCGGTGCCCCCTTCGCTGGCTGCGTGTACAACAGCCGGCGTGCACTCGCCGCACGCTGCCCGAGCGCCGCGTGTCCGCTAATTAACGCCCGTGCAAATAAACAATCACGCGAATCGCAGCAATAGTGACAAACATTTGCTCGTCGTTGCCGTGGGCGATTCGCGATCTTGTTGTGACGTGCGGGGCGGGCGCGTGCGATTCCCTGCACAGCGCAAGACCGACGATGATGAACGGCATCGAGGAATGGCAAAGTTACACAACCATCTGCCGGCTGTGCATGCAGCGCGACGGCTTCATGCTCGGCATCTTCAACCGCATCCAGGGGAAGGACCGCAGCATATACCAGAAAATCATGGACTGTACGGCGCTCGAGGTGAGACTACTATCTATGCTCTCTTGCCCTTTCCGCACGCTCGATTTCAACAAATTTGGGTGGTTAGGTCGATTTGGTTTTTCGTCGTTTAACCTAAAAGTCCTCGCCGTGTGGTTACTGTCACTAGGTAACCTAACATAGGCAACCATAAGTGCATCAATATATTTGAAGCTTATCTTTTGTTTTAGGTTTCATCGGGCGATGGTTTGCCGAACTCGATCTGCCATCGCTGCTTGTTCAAAATCGAATTCTGCCTCGAATTTCGACAGCAGTGCTTTGTATCGGACGCAACGCTCAGGCAGATCAATGGGTTATCAAAGGAGATTCAAGCTACCCTCCAGACGAATACTGAGAGCGATGTTGTAATGGTAGTAGATCCAAATACAATGGATTATGTGTCAGAGTATGAATCGGATGGAGGTAACGCGCCGCCGCAGGAGATGCCGTCCGAGCATCCTCCAAGCGACGTTGAGACTGTGGACACAATTGATGCGTACGACTACAAGAATGTGCACATGTGCAAATACTGTGATAGAGCCTTCACGGACAAGACTGAATGCGCACGGCACGAGGCCGACGACCATGATAGCGAGACGCCGTATCGGTGCGCCGTCTGCAGCGAGTGCTACGCCGACCGCAACGCGTATTCGACGCACTTGAAGGCAGCCCACCAGAGCGACAAGCCGTACGCGTGCCCCGAGTGCGAGCGCAGCTTCGCGAGGCGCTCCGATCTGCGCAAGCACACGATCGTGCACACCGGCGTCAAGCCGTACACGTGCCCGATCTGCTTCAAGAGCTTCTCGCGCAACACGAACCTTTCGAAGCACATCCGCATCCACAAGGGCCAGAAGCCGTTCGTGTGCCACAGCTGCCCCCGCACCTTCATGTCGAAGCTAGAGCTGACGCGGCATGCCGTCCAGCACGCCGTCGTCAAGCCGTTCAACTGCACCATGTGCCACATGAGCTTCATGCGCAAGGACAAGCTGCTGCGGCATCAGAAGCGTCACCTGCCGCCGGAGAACTTCAAGGACGCGGCGCTCGAGCTGCAGGCGCTGCGAGAGAACCTCATGAGTGAGTACGGCGTGCCGACAGACTTCGGCGGTGTGCCGGACACAAATGACAATCACATCGCTGCATCGCCGACAACGGCAGCGGCCGACGAATACGAGGAGGAGGACGCCACCGCCGAAGCCGTCGTCGCCAGCGTGAAGGAGGAGGACTGGCCGAGCACCGAGAATATGGTGATCAACATCGACCCGTTCAGCAACGAGCAGGAGAGCGGCGAACTGGATGCGTCGAACGCCATCGCCGACAGCTTCTCGAGCGCCGAGGCAGAGAACGAGAAGGCGTCGCGTTATCCGTGCTCGCTGTGCAGCAAGAAGTTCCGCAGCACGGACAGCCTCAACCTGCACATGGGTCTGCACAACGGCGAGCGCCCCTTTGGCTGCAACGTCTGCGGCAAGGCGTTTATGCGCAAACGCGAGCTGGACCGCCATAGTGCGACGCACACCGGCATCAAGAAGTTCCAATGCGCCATGTGCGAGAAGCGCTTTAGCCGCAAGGACAAGCTGCTGCGACACACGCGCATCCACGAGGTGAACAAGGAGCAGTGCCTCGTGTGCAACGCGACATTCAACCGCAAAGACGGCTTGATTCAGCATATGAAAACGCACGTCAAACTCGAAGACGATGGTTTGCTACAGTAGCTATCGAAGGCGTCGACCGAACTTTAAATGAAGCGTTTTACACACAACTTAGCACGTTATTTATTCAACAGCATGGAGTACTATTTTTGAACTAGGTTAGTGTACAGACTTTCACAAGATGCTTATCACATTCAGGTGGGATTCCTTGATATTCAAATAAAGACTGGCTTAGTTCGGTTGGATTTTTCAGTTCATTTTACACGAGTATTACTTTAATCATTTAAACAGTATTAAAACAGTAACAAATAATCTTTTTCAATTTTAGTATTATACATGATTTGATAAGCTGGATAAACACGGAAATCATTACACTTTACAAAGAAAAATGTTATCAACTTGGAAAATGGCTTTCAATTATGTCCAAACCTGCAATTCTAGTCCTCTGGTGCTCAATAGAAGCATCGTTGACATAAAAACCTTATTCGATGAAAGTACAAGACAGAAAACTTGATTATTTTCCAGATTCCTTTGTGGACGCAGCCAATTTACTTTCAATGGGTTCGAAAAACCACCCTGAGATGGCGCTGCTAAAGCGTGTAAAATATTTAAAGCAAGCTTGCATATTGTCCGTTACGGATCGGAAACAAAAGCAAGCCAAACGCAGGTGTCCACTTTCGGAACTGCGCGCATCCATCGAAGCGAAAGTGGCGGAGGATGACGAGGATTGCATGCGGAACAGTCGCGGATCGTAATGCAAACAAGTGCGCACGACGAGCACGTGGGGATGCAAGCCACCGCCCTCTCGCCGTGACACAACCAGGTGTGATCACTCGGGAGCACGCCTGGAGCGAGCGACTCTATTGCACTCTACTGCTCTTGTCAGTTGCTTGTCGGCGGCGGTGCGCGGCGAATGTGCGCGAGCTCGCGATGCGATTGAGCCTGACGCGTCGGGTGTCACACGTTGTCACGCCGCACGATGATCAACGCACTTTTTGATTAACCCGTCGCCAGAGGCACAGCACACACAGGCTGCTGCTGCTGCTGCTGCCTGTTTCAAATTATTAGTGAGCCAACCATCCCGAACCCCAAACGCCGGTCGCCACCACCTGCACACGCAACCACGCGAAGAGATTCCATGTGTCCAACTTGAGGCCCAAGGTAAGAGCGCAGATCGCGTGCCATTCCGGCATGCTGATCGTCGGGCGCATTTGTTAGCGTTAGTGTCAAGTTCTAATGCGCCTTGCGTATCATAGATCGCTGCTGCTTATCATCGAATGCGAGCGTGCGAGCGTTTCACAACGAACTCGTACGCAATTAATATCTGTTAGTGCGCGTTGACTCATTCGAATCCGACGTGATTTGCTTGCGTGTGGGATAGTGTTCGAGGTAATTTCAATTCCAGCATCTGATTTATACTTTGTTTAACTAGGAATAAATCAAGAACTGTCCTTCCCTCAACTCTCTGTGGAGCCTCAAGTAGATTCGTATTCTCAAATCTGTTAGCTAGACTTTAACTTAACTCAACATCTGCAACCCGCTTTGAGTAGCTTGAAATTCTTGGTGCAGTTATGTTAGCTGTCAACTGCAATTTGGAAGTAGTTAAGCGACTCAAAAGTTGAATGGATAACTATTATTTGTGTCGGAAGTAGATCTTGCGCTATTCTTTTGTTTTTGTATGTGTTATATTGGTTGCATACTTAGACACAAATTTCTTCTTCCCTGAGAAAATTATCGTTTGTTTAGGAGAAAGAGGCAGAAAACATTATTCTTGATTGTATTGAATTGTTTTCTGTACGTACGGCGGATATACATGTCCTCTTCGTTCACTATTAAGTTGAAATTGTATGTTTTTACTTTCCATTAAAAACAACCACTTCTTATTTATGGATTAATCTGCATGATAACAAAAGATACTGTTGCATTCATTTTCAAATAATTTTTACGTTCTCAAGCTTGGCGTTATGTTATCGTAGCTGATTATTTCTAGATTACGATCTAATCTGGTTTTAGTAGATTTACATCCGTAATTGGCAAGTGTGAAATGGAGTTCAACCTTTGACCGATCAGCATATGTCGATAATATTGCAATACTTAAGTTTGATACATTTTAGAATCAAGATTTAATATTAACATTTTTTTGTAACTGTAAGTAAGTATAAACCTAGTCTATATTACTTGAAAGTGCCGTGTTGACATGGAACTAATGGAAAAACAATGATCAACGATCAGTCTCGGTTGTTGGCTGCGGTTTTAGCTGCGCACTTGTAGCAATTGAAAGTTGTCGGAAACAGTAGAGATACATTCGGTGCTTTGTGCTTGGATATTGATAACAAGGTTCAATCTCACTCATTTTTATGTTTGTAAAGTAAATCATACGTTGAAATATGCAAGTACATAATGATAACATACACTTGTCTGACTTCAACGTTGGGAGAAAGTAGATCAAATACCATGAATTGCTTTGTTAGTATTTTTTTGCCATATAGGAATCATAGTCATATTCATTACAATTTTCCGCAAATAGCTTCAACGATAAAAATGACGTAATATGAACAATACTTATTTTTAGTCCAGTGCTTATTAGTCATATGCTTACTATAAAATCATTTAATGCATACGCGTTTGAATGGATATGCTTTTTGTATTTCGAGCAACAAAAACGTTTCTAGCATGGTTTAATGGCACTGTTCCCCGTTTCTTTTCCAGCGTTGTACCGCACATTGCAGTGGTTTTTATTGCGTGTTTGCGGCTATGTTGTGAATTGTGTATGCGCTTTGTTCGTGGAGCAGCCGAAAAGCTTTGAAAAGATTATAAGTTGAATACATACGTGAGCAACCCACCAACCGCAAGGCAATAAATTCGTGCTCGATTGTTGGAGGGTGCTTTCGATACATAGGCAACACAACATGCGCATTAAATTTCCTGTGCGTTCGACGTTCTTTTGTCGCGCAGGTCATTCGCGTTTCGACTATCAATCCACACCCAGTGCCATTCTTATCTCCCACATGCGCGAGCCACTGCACGCTAATGTGATTAATCAACGCTCGCAAGATGGCGAGCGTGATTGCGTAATTGAATCATTGCTGCCGCTCATGAACTTCTATTGCGCACCAGTGTCGAGCAATTCCGCAATTGTAATTCAATTCACGCTTAAAATAGCCGCGACGCGCACGAACGGCGAAAATGAGAACAAGCGCTGTTTGATGGACGTTCGACAGTCGACCTTCGATCATTCCTCAGCATACAAGGTGAACGTTTCCGACAAGCAAACAAAACAAAAGTGTGTTGCTACGCAACACTTTTCGCTGCACTGGAACAGATCACAGTTGTCCGTGTGGGTAGGCAACCCAACGTACGCATGTGCAGCAGCCGTTTCAGGGTTATGCAGTGGATTTGCGTGGTCGTGCGGTGTTTGGACGAGCGGCGTTAATCACGCGTCGGTTGTCGAGTTGCGCGAGCCCTGGGGGATCGTTGCGCGTTGATACGTGCATGATTGCTCGCCGCTCGGCCGTTTTTGTAATTGCATCGAGCTTTCGCTTGCAGAACGAGCGTCTCCGCAGCGATGGCGTATGACTGCTCGTCGGTGCTCTACGGCCTCGTCTTCCTCTGGGCCGCCATCTCACTGGCGTGGAAGAGCAGCCCTCGTGCGAAGGCCTTCATCAAGTTCTCGCTCTACGCCCTCGTCAGCGTCATCGCCGCCACGCTGCCGATTCCGCTGATGCTTCTGCGGCCGAAGGACGGTCGAAATGCGCTGTGAGTAGACTACTTCGTGATTGAATGAAATGCAGAACATGTTTGTACACTTTCTAACCTGAAAAGTAAGTGATTTGGTGCAATTTTTCACATTCGTTCGTCGTCGATTTTTTTCACAAACTTGTGGCTCCATCTACGAACGTACTAACAATAATAATGCATTAGTGATGCTACGAAGTTCAATTGTTTTAACATGTTATTATGGCTGAATAATGTGGCACTTATTTAACAAAAAAGATAATTTGCCAGTTTATTCAATTCCTAGTTTAATGATAATTACATAATGATGATTTAACATTCAAGAAAAGTTTTTTATGATTATAGGATATACGAAAATATTTGTGTAAAAACGCTTTCCTTGCCTTTTTAGTTTATATAATTTTAAGGCTATAACCTATAATAATATCCCTTTAATATTACTTCACGAAACTTAACTTATATCAAATAATTACATTTGTTGATTGTAGTTACTTTCCAATCGTATGCCAAGCTCAAACAATGAATTAATATAAGTATATATAATGCTCTACAGAAAATAGTATTGATTCGAGTAAATGAATGGAATAATGTAGACAATGAATGGAAATGTAGAAGACACATTATCTATTCTCTATGCATAGTTCTTGATAATGAGTTCAATGAACAGTTCCTTTCTTTGCTCGTATTTCATACAATCAAAAGTCAATTAAACTGGAAATGTTGTATATTTACGCATATGCTGATTATTGAGCCGTGGAACTGGGTTTGAAAGAAATAATTCAACAATTGGGGGGTTTTATTAAAGACATTGTGAGCTAATTAATTATGCTTATTGTCTGCCGATATTCAACTTGATGATGTTCTATCTATTATTATTCATCTAGATTTGTGTCGAAGTATAACCTCAATCGAATAATTTGTTTTCATATGCAATATTCGTGTATATCTAGTTTTACACCAGAATGAATTTCCAAGTGAAATGTTATAAATAATAACGTAATAAATAATAATAAAATATTGTATGCAAAATCTAGATTGTTTTCGAG